>VDFB02385807.1:0-27669 GCA_007258455.2 Sequoia sempervirens
TATTAAAAAATTATAAGTAAATATGATAGGACGGTGTTAGATGATAAAATATGACAACCCTCTTTATTTTTCTTCCCCTACCTATCCTATTTTAGAAGACATTATGGGACAAAGGAATGAAATTATAGATAATCATGACAATCAAATTTCTTCTTCTCCTAGTATCTCCCCTATTTGTGAAGAAGATACTTTGATATTAGAAAATCCAATCAATGAAAGTCATGAAAATATTAGTTTCCTTTCTTTCCCTAGGGAAAACATTATTGAACAAGAGAATTCCATAATTGATAAACAAGACAATTCAACCATTGATAAATCCCTTACTTGTGATGAAGTCACTTTAGAGGAACCAACCTTTAAACATCTAGTTTGTAGTTCTCCAAAAACCTCTTCTACTAGGGATGATATCATGGTGCAAGAAAATGACAACATTGACATATTCCTTTCAAAAAATAGTGATGTGACTTGCTTGGATGATGGTGAAAAGATGGCACTAGATTCCCCTTCAATAGAAACACATCAAAATGAAACTGCTGAGGTTATGAAAGAACAAGTGTCTATTAGATCCCCCTTGATTATAATTGGACCTCCTAAATACCCTATGGGACATCCTAAGAATCTTCTAATTCTTTACCCACCCTCACAATGACCACAAACTCAAAGAAAACCCATCCTCATCCTTGAGCCACCTAAGAATAATGTGTCACATCAGCTGAATTATAATACTATTACTCATACATATAACACTAGAAAAAATCCACAACCAAGAAAAACAACTCCAACATCCCTCCCATTGCCTAACCCTATCTTGCTTGGTCCTCCTCATTAATCTTTACATAATGAGGAGTATGATCTTGTTGAACAACTAAATAATACTCCTAAGATATCAATATGGGACTTTATTCAAGCCTCCCCTCATTATCACAACATGATTCAAAGTTCTTTACAACAAGTTCCTATCCATTCTAATGTACAACCAAATGACATAGCAGCCATGATTCAAGGAATAAATGCTGACATTGTTTTCCACTAAGGTGAGCTCCCTCTTTTGGAAGTGCAAAAACAAAATGATGCTTTCATGATAATAGTTCAGTATAATAGAATAGGGATAATGTGAACCCTTGTCGAAAATGACTCCACTCTTAATGTGTGTAGTATAAACCTTTTGGATAGGCTTGGTGTGGATAAATAAAAAAAATCAACTTGCCTCTTTATCTATTAATGGGTTTGATAACGTAGGAAAATAGCTGCTTGGTGTGATCACTTTGCCTATTATAGCTGGAAAGGCCACATTAGAAACACCAATCCATGTTATGCCTCATGATATTTCATACAATATTATTTTAGGAATACCATGGATTCATGCAATGAATGGGTTTCCTTCTACTCTTCATCGTATAATGAAGTATTTCTACAACAACAAAGTGTACATACTCAAAGCTGACCCTGAACCCAATAGTTGTTTAAACATTGAGAAAGGTAAGGAGAATCCCTTAAAAACACTGACACCAACTACACAAATGGAACTCATGCAAGAAGAAAAAAAATATAGGTATCCTAAACCCTTTCCAATGTTATCGCTCGATGATTTGGGATCGTTAGATTCACACCTAGATTGGATGGGAAACTAAAGATCATAACAAAAAAGAATGAAAAATAAAAAAGTGGTAATGTCAACACAAAATTTAGAAGACCTTTTGAAAGCATCCACTTCAACCACTTTAGAAGAAGAAGAAGCAAATTACACGACAAACTTTGATGAAACTGATTACACACAACCACTAGAACTAAAGGAACTAAAATTTTTTTATGGAAAAGGTTATGAAATAATGAAACAACTTGGATATAGTGGAAAAGGATGTGGTGCTAGAGAACAAGGTATCTATGTCCTTATAGATCCTAACACACAAGAAATGACTAATGGTCTTGGTTATTTTCCAACTTGAAAGAAACAAACAAGCCTTCACTCTTGATGTCAACACTATTACAAAAGATTCCTCTAAGACAACTTTAACATTAGTGCATCCTGAATTGATAGACACTAGTGGTCTTGGTTATTGTCATTCGAAAGAAATGAAAGAAACAAAGAAATATTTTCTTAACATAACTGTCATCACGCAAAACTAACGATTGGAGTTCATTAGATTTTACCCCTTCCTTTAAAGAAGAGAAAAAAATCTTGCAATCTAAAAAGTCTTTTGTAAGTATGACATCTTGTACTAAGCAAGAGACATATTTGTCACAAAATAAAGGAACATCCTCTACTTTTGATCAAGAGAGTATCTTGTCGAGACTCCTCCAAGATCGTTTGGTATCTCTCCCTCCAATAACATGAAAGAAATGGTACTACAAGAGTTCATTTTGTGCATATAATAGAGTTCATGGCAATTCTAATAATGAATGTAAGGCCTTGAGTAATAAAATTCAATATCTTAAGGATTGTGGTTCTCTTCCTTTTGTTGAAGCACCTAGTTCCTCTAATTGATATTAATTTTCAAGTTTCTCATCAATCATCTTGGCTCATCCTTGTCTTGCACTAAGTGGGGGAAAGGGATTAGGTAGCCTTGTCCTCGTATGACACTTATCATTGTCTCTTTTGGCTAGTTGACTGCCTTCCATTTGTATATATAGGAGCAAGCTTGGGATGTGGACGACATGCCTTAAGTTGGCTCGTATGTGACATATTGAGTTATCTTCAGTTGTTGCATCTTGGGGGAAACTCCTTATCAATGATGTAGTTTCATTCAAAAATATATGACTTGGAAAATCACTTTTCGAATAACCTCTCATGTCTTCTTCTACTTTAAAGCAAATGCTCACAAAAATGGTGTTAGAAACTTCTTTAAAGTGGGGGAATACATTGACATTCATGTTTCACTATGTGATTTTCTTTCTTCTTGTGATGTGTCATTTTGTTGGTAGTGTCATTGGGTTTGATTTCCTTTGAGAGCGTGATAATTCTTTGATTTTTCCTCTCTTGGAGACATTAGGCACGATGCTCCTTAAGAAGATGCCTTACATGGACTAAGAAAAATCCCTTTGAACATACCTTACACTAGTTTGACGTTTACAATATATGTTATATGGCCATAGGGTCTTGCATAGCACACTCTACTTACCTATGGAGCCATCTTATTTGTTAATGGGTGTCAAGCATACAAAGTTTTGCTTGCCTCATGAATCCTAATGTTGTGTTGTGTGGCACCTTATCAAAGTTATTAGGAGGTATAGCTTTGGTATGGTTGTACGTATGGGAGCCAAAATTAGGCATGACTTTCCCATAGCCACTTACTTGTCTGCGTGAGCACATACCGACCGCGTGTGTATGTGTCTTGTTGGGGGCTCAACTAGTGGAAAACTTGAGGTTCCACTAGCCCTTTTGAGTGTGCATTTGGTTTACATAGTGGATATCATTTTCCACTTGTAAGCCACCCTTTTTGGATACTCACCCAGTGGAAAACCTGAAGTTCCATTGCCTCAGAGTGAGCATGCATTTTAAACAAACAACTTAGATCTTATCCACAACATGCAAGACAAATGGTCAAAGCTTGATCCACCTTTTCTTTCTTTTTCTTTCATCTTTGTGTCTTTGACATTACATATTTGTGTATCTTGTTTTGCTACATATCATACACCTTTTCTATGTCTCATTCTGCTTATGTTGGTTTGACATAGGATCTTGAACCCTAGGGGCTTGGCCACTATTGACAATTTTTTTACTCGCAGTAAACAGTTTGAATAAAATCTCCATAAACAAGACCGCAAAAGCCTATCCTTCTTGAAAGATATGGAACAAAGACAACCTAAGGGGAAATTTTGCATTCATAGGGACAAAGATTGGCTTTCGTTCAATCCCAAGTCTCTGATAACTAGGTCATGGTTGCACTAGGGTCACTCTCGGGTAATGATGTGACATTTGCTATTAATCTCAAGGGGGACAATGATTGTTCTTTGAACAATTTAGATAACATTTTTGAATTGAATTGATAAACTTGAACATCATGAAACCAAAACATTTGACATAATATTTCATGAAACATCACAAATTCCTTGCTATCACTTAAGTACATTTAGCATTAAGCATTCAACAACTTCATGGAAAATAAAAGATTTTCAACAAAATTATTTCCATTCATTTATATTTTTTGGAACATTTTCAAAATATTAAACATCTATTCTAAAAAAAAGTATAAAAATACTAAAAAATAAAAGTTTCTCCCAGTTATTCTCCATGGATGCCCCAAACAATTAATCAAAATAGAGAAAACTGCTTTATATTTCACCAAATTGCTTCAGAACTATGTATAAAATGATGCAAGCTTTTAAAGAGATGGTTTTGTTTATGGACACTGAGTAGGTTCTATATGCACCCTTAAATGACGTAGCATATAGTCTTCTTAGGCCAAACTTACAAAACCATCTACAAATATACCGAGATAGGTAGCTATCCATAAAGCTATAATATCAATTAATGTCTACGTACATACAAAGTTTTATGCCGGAATGGTTCAAAAAATAGGAAAAAAGAACAAAACGTAAAAGTTTCTACTCCTTCGATATCCACAAATTCTAAACTTAAAATAAAAATGAAGCATCCTTTGGCCTTTTATAGAACACAAGGCTTAGATAGGATAAGACAACTACATGAGAGGAAATCTAAGGGACCAATCTCGTCAAGGCACGTGGAATATTGTGACCAATAGGAGAATTGCAATTGAAGTCAATGGAAGTCAACTCCAATTACTCGTTGAAGCTCTTCGGGTTCTACTTTTTCATTTTGAATCTTTGCCAAGATGATACTTCAAATCATGATAATATTTAGGGGCTTCCCATATATTCAAAATGATAAGGAAATTTTTTTGCTCCCTACACTTCACTTGGCTCTGGTTCTGTCACTCTCGGGAATGGGCTCTCCCAAAGATTAGAATTTTTTTCCCACCACACGTGAAATACCGAGATCCCCAACATTCCAGTGGACTCAAAGCCATCTGCTTTATCACCTCACAAAGTGATTGAATCCAAATAAAAATTATTCCATCCATGATTCAAGTTTTCCTGACCATCCATACTCAAGCTTTGCATCACAATCAATATCTCTTGCAATCACAAATTCCATATATTAAATCCCTTTTTCTAAAAAAGAGAGCATATTATAACATCTCATGTAAATAAAACCATTATTCAAATGTTAAAACAAAAATTCCATAATTAACACATCTTTCAAAAAGCATATCATAAATCCTTTTACATATATCGGATCACCGGGATCATTAGACAAATTAAAAAATTTAACATTTCATTTCACATCGCAACCCAGTACCTAGTATTCAACTTTACCCACTTACTTTCCTAGACCTTGGTTATACTGGAACTCCATTATATCAGATTCCCTCTTCCCGAACTCATGCTTACCGAACCAGAGCCTTTCACTTAAACTTCACATTACCTTTCACCTTTTCTGTGTTTTCAGTACCCGGTACCCGGTGCACAAAACACTTACAATACGAAGTACCTTCTTTTATCAAAGACTTCTCTTCCTTTCTTCACTTCCTGTGATCTTCCAATTAGTTAGCTCTTTCCATAAGAGTTATAGTTTTTCACTTGGAGTCCCCAAGTCTTTTTAGTCTTGGGGCATGTTGTGAGACCACACAACAACTTTCAACCAATAAAATCAAATTTAAATCAAACATGATATTAAATCATCAGTTGTAAATTAAAACTTATATATATTTTAAAACAATATCTTTCTACCTTTACCTAGATTCTGACATAAAAAGTAAAACTCCACCGGAAATATCTGTGTGTGCTTTGATTAATTCCAGTTTTTAGAACTTAGTAAAAAGAATCAGTTCATTAACATTGAACTACATAATATAGTAATCCTCTAAAGCCAACCAGGGATAGAGCCTTGCTGGGCCAGTCAAGCGTCCATAGCCCTGACAAGGTTATCTCTATAATTCCCCCAAACATAGCTCTACTGCCGGTCAGGTGTCCATAGCCCTGATAGAGTTATTTGGATAGCCTAAAGAGTTGATATCTTTTTTTTTTGATATAGCAATGATAGCTCATTTTTCACTTTTGATATTGCAATAATAGAGCTCTTTTATCAACTTGCAAGCATTGAAGCACAACTATTAGGTTGGGAATTATAGTGGTAGCAAAGGTTACTTTTTAATTTTTCATTCAATGTAAATCCCTTCATCAATTCACTACTTCCCAAAAACTCATTTAATGATTCCCTATAAGTGTGTGTTTCTAGCTAATTTCACTAATTATGCCAAATCCTAGCTAACTGTAGCTTGCTATATGTTAGAAAATATGCATAAATTAAAATTTAGCAATAGACGACTTAATCACCAAATTTAAACCTAAATTTAGAAATATTAGTTACCACCCTTTCGATTAAATTTTATGGAAACTTCTAAAACTTCTACTAACTATCTCAACTTGATGGCACTGCACTTCATTAATGGATCAAAATATCATGATTACCTTGAAATACGATCACATTATTTTGCGTTAAATTTGCACGCCTTGCTCAGCACATATTATCTTTTCAACTTACTCAGGCACTGATGATGTGTATTTCTTTTCCAGCTTCATTCTCCTTTGTAGTCCATACACATAGCACCTTCATAATTAATACAACTTTGTAATTTGAAATGACCACTATTGATTTCAAAATCTCCAACTTGCTTGATTCACAATCTTTGTACTACTCAAATTTGAGGCAATTTCACCAGATATGTGTAAAGAATTAATTTGATTTAACCTTAGATTCTAAATATTATTGTTTAGCTGCCACCTTGCATACGATTTCCAAAAAAAAATTACTCAAGGAAACTATGTACAACTTTGCTTACGACTCTCTATAAATTCATGCATTTCTTCTTGAATTCTCCACACTTCTCTTTTCTTTCTTTTTTTTAAATTTTTTTTGTAATTTTGTTCTGCTCTGTGTCCCTGCATTCACTTCTTAACCATGGATACTCCGATTTTCTTAGGTTGTTCTTGTAGACAGAATGTTTTCTTGGGGAGCATCACACCACAAAGGCTTAAAAAGGTCTTTATCATCAGGACTTCCAATTTCACTGTGCCAAACTTATGCTTAGTCCTTGGGGAAAGATATGTTGCATCTAGCCACTACTTTCGTTTTTACTTTGACATAGCTTCTCACTTTGTAGCTTCACTTTTGGACATTGGGCTACCTGTTGAAGATATGCGTGTTGCTGCCAACTTAATAGTGAAGCCTGAATTCTTGTAGAATCTGGATACCATCTTAGCTGTTGCACATCTGACCGTCAGGATTCCCTCCATGGATGATATTCCTCTGTTCCTAGAACATGGGGAAGTAGTTCCACTTTAGCCCTTTCTCATTGATCTCCATATCCAAAACTTTGAAACTCACCGAGAACTCACCTACATAGGATATTTAACCCTGATAGAAGAGGTGTCCCAGATCGACTGAATGGCTACTATCGTCCACAACTTTGCTAACTTTTCTTTTGAACTTTTTTTATTTTTTGAATGAGGATTTTGATATCTAATGTATATACGTCACACACACACATATATCTTTTTGGCATCTTTTTAAAAATGTGTTTTATTGTGCATGGCTTTATTGTTTCATTTTTAGTTCAATTTTGTAAAATATTTCAATTTCACTCTCATGCATAAGATAAATTTAAGTAGAACTTGCTAATGTAGAGGACAAGCAAAAGAAGAACAAAACAAAACAAAGCAAGGAAAGCAAAAGAAACAGAAAGAAAAAAAAAAAAAAAACTAAACTAAAACAAAACTAACCCTAACTACCCTAACTCTAACATCACAAAAGATTAACTCTAATGGAGCAATTTATTTCAATTTCTACGGCTATTTGCTCTACAGTTTTCGTACGAATTACAACAAATTTGTCTTTAAATTCTCTTATCAAAATTTCCAATATTCCATTGTAATAATGGAATATTTTAAATTTTCTACATTTAAACATCATAAATTCAAAGGTGTACTTACCCAAAATCTGGCTCAAATGTATGAAAATGATCTCATTAGAGACCGGTTGCACACATTTCGTCTAATGTGATAATACTGTACCTTCTCCCAGCCCTGGTCCATTTCCATGAATGGCTACATTCATTTCTTTATTTCCTTCTCTTCTAAAAATTTTCATATCTTTGGCCCTGTCTGTACTTTGCATTTTGTTAGACCAAGATATATCACTATTTATATTGCTATCAGAAAGAGAAAAAGTAAAAACTTGATATTCTGTATCTTGTAAAATATCAAGAAAATGTCTTTCTATAGCTGATGAATTCTCAGCTTGAAGCACAATACACGCGTTTCCTGCTCGATTTTCCCTCTCTATCTCGTTATTTTTGTTTTCCACGTATACAAGGAATGATGATTCATCCATGTCTTTTCCTTGTTTGTGATGAAATATCTCTGAATCTCAACATTCTTGCATATTCCCCTATAAAGCATTAGAATTTTCTTTAAAATAATCGTAGTTTTCTAATTGTTTCAGTTTATTGGTTAATTTTTTAATATTTCCATCTACACTAGGGCAAAATGTTTTTCTCATTAAAAATCCCTATCTTTTAGCAGTTAAAACTTCTTCCATTAACGAAATTGCTCCACTTATGGCCAAACTTACCCTAGTTAAAAAAAATTCACACTCAAGTTCACCATGATCAGTTGTATCATGAATTCTACACTCGGTGACTCTCCCAAAAGTAAACAAACTCGAAGGATGTAGTTTTTGATTAAAGATTTTACAAAGTTTTCCAACTTCCATAATGAAAACCAACTTGCACTAACTCATTTGACTACAAAATCCGATGAAAATTGTTGACAAAATATTTATAATTTGATGTATTCTCGGGTGCTTGTGAAATTTGAAGTGTAATTTTTAATTTTAAAATTTTTATCCCCAAAGTTCGTCGAAATTTTGACAAACCTAGTTTTCGTTTAAATTTCAACAAAGTTTCATCAAAATTTTGACAAACAGGTTCGTCGAAATTTTGACAAAAATGGAAAATCAGAAAAAATGAAATTGTGGCCGACATGAATAAAAATGAGTTCGCCTATTTATTGTGACACTGTTTTGCTATACTTGCGAATTTGCTCTAATTGTGACAATTTGTGGAGAACTAAGGATGATTTTCTTGGGAAAAATTTAAAAAAATCAAGAAAATATCACCAGGTTGAGGGTAGTCATTGTCTTTTTCTAGAATTCATTTGTGAAGTCAAATTTGTACTTCCAAGTTTGAAAATCATATTTTAAAGCAATATCTCATCGGTTTTCATTTTTAGATTTGTGCATTTTGAGAATTTCATTTCCAGATTTTGTTGTGCAAGTTCAATATTCTAATTTTAGGAGTCTAACGGTTGGAAATCATAGTAAAATCAGAATTTAATAAGTTCTCGAATTAGCATTTTAAAGTGTTTTTTGGGTTCATTAACTTCAGACTATCTTCTCTTTTGCAGGGTTGGTTGCATGCCGAATTTTTTTGGTGCAAAATATCATAATTATTAGATTTTGTTACTTGTCTATGATTAAAAATTATTAGAGTTTTATTTTGATACTTTTTAAAGATCTAAATATTCAAGCTTGGTAAAGAAAAATCATGTCAGATAATATTAGTGCAAAACAAAATGAACAGACAATTGCTAGAATGTGGGCTAGATTGAAAAGAAAGGGTGATGGGAAATGTTATTTTCCTTGCAATAATTACAAGGGCTTAAAGATGAGAAGACTTTTAATCACAATAGCTGAGAAACATTGTAGCCAGCATGGTCACGTTGAAGGGGGGCATGATTATCGTCCATTGGTAAGTTGTTCATTATATGTCTTTATATTGATTGAATTTGTAAATGTTTATATCATTTTAAAAAATTTATATATATAAAAACTCACTTGATCATGATCATGGTTTATTTGTGTCGATCATTATTATAAAGGTGGGGCACCCTAGGGCACAAGATATGGATTATCATGCCCCAAAGAATGTGGTTTTGCAAGTAGAGGAACATGGAGCTGTGAATATCGAAGATGAAGTTAATGATCCTATGGAAGAAGATCATCATGTGCTAGAAAACACAGTTGAAGATGATGGTACAAATACATTGATCCATGACACATTTAGTGTCGCAACTGATCATGATGATCAAGATGACTTTGATGATGTTCATAATTTAACTGTACTTGAGAAGGCACATGAGCCCCTTTATGAAGGCTCCGAAACAACTCTTCTCTCTGTTGTATTGTTGTTGGTGAACTTGAAGGTTATGAATGGTTTATCCAACATAACAATGTCACAGATGTTAAGGTATGTCATATATGTTATCTTTTTTCATCTATTTTAATTGTTGTTAGTTCATCATTAGTAAATAAATGATGAAATATGTACCATTAATATTCTTTATATTAACAAATTATTTTTTGTTGTAGATTGATTGGTGAATTTTTGTTACCACCATCAAATATTTTACCTCGCTCATACCGAGATTTATTTTCCATTATGAAAGATATTGGAATGGAGTATCAAGCAATGGATGGATGTCCCAATGATCATGTTATATATCATAAACAACATGAATTTGCAATAGAATGCCCAGAATGTCATATCATTAGATATTAAATAGATCAACTAACAAAAAAGTTGACTCACAAGGTTCTTCATTACATTCCCATTATTCCACGTATGCAACGATTATTTAGGTGCAAAAGCTTAGCACAATTTATGGATTACCATGCATGGAATAGAAGTGGACATAAAATTCTTCGAATGCCTATGGATGGTTTTGCATTTAAGGACATGGAGGAAAAATGGACACACTTTAAAGAAGAACCTCGTAATCTCAGGCTATCATTGGCAGTGGACGGTGTCAATCCATTTGGAGAGCTGAGATCTATTTACTCGGTGTGGCCTATTTTTGCTATCAACAATAACATTCCTCCATGGATGTCAATAAAGAGGGAGCACATAATGTTGGAAATGATTATTCCAGGTATTTGTTTAAATCAATTTTGTTTAACATAGTAGCATCTCATTTGTCTTATTTGTTGCATAATGACTTATATTTTTTTCATTTAATAGTCATGTACATTAATTTATATATATTGTAGTAAAATGGTTATAATAATTATGTAATGTTTATGTTCATTCAACTAGGTAAGTACCAAGTTAAAGATATGAATGTATCAAGCCTCTTATTGACGAGTTACTAAAGTTATGGAATGGCGTCACTATGTATGGCGTCTCTAGACCAATAGGACAAAGACAATTTCAATTCCATGCAATGCTTGTATGGACAATTCATGATGCCCCAGGGCTAACACATTTTTGTGGTATGTTATAATGTTAGAATGCACTTTACTTGATATTTAATTTTTATGAAGTAGATATCATGCATGTTTTAAATAATAATCTATTCGTATATATAATTATAAAATTGACATATTTAATCAATTATATATGATCTTGCGGTCTTCAAACAAAGGAAAAATTTGCATGTCAATTTGTGGTCCAAAGATGAAATCTCATCATTCAACAAGTTTAAACCAGTGTTTGATGAGTATAGGAACTTCCTCTACAGAAATCATAAGTATCAAGCTACTGAAAAACATCTTTTCAATGGGAAAGAAGAGACTACATCAAAACCACGAAGAATGACACCTTGCCTATGGAAGTTGGAATATAATAGAATTAATTGTCAAGGTTATACATCGGATCAAATTTTTTATCTATCATTTATGATATGTTTGGAATTTATATTTTTATATTGTGTTTTGTTTACTAATGCTATAATTGAAAATGATTGTCATTGTTAATTTGTTTAACTTATATGCTTCATGAAGGTCGTCAAGGAATTAATGGTCGGCTTCCACAGGGAATGGAAAGTTATCCCAAACAATTTAGTAGGTTGCCCTACTATGAGCAACTACAAATTGTGCATTTGTTTGATACAATGCATATTAGAAAGAATATGATAAAAATGTTATGGAAAATATTGGATGGAAGGCTTGACAAAGAAAAAAATGTCAAAATTTGTAGTGACGTTCATGAAGCCAATCATGCAATGAAAAATGTCATTCAATTAAATAGCGATGGAGACCAAATTAATATAAGTGCCCTTTCTTGGTTATTAACGGAGCAGCAAAGTAATGCTATAAAAGAAGTCATACGAAAAATTTGATTTCCCACAGGATTTACTGCAAACATAAATAATATCATAACAAAGAAAGGTGAATTTGGGTCAGGGATGAAAACGCATGATTGGCATACCTTCATTAAGGTAATTATTTTAGTATATTATATATATATTTGTATACTACATGTACTTTTCAGTGTATTATGTTTACTACTTTTGGAAAAATAATGAAAATATCATTTTATAATTGTTGCAGTATGTTCTACCTCTATCTCTCCCAGACAACTTCGATAACAATGTCAAACAAGTTATATATGATCTTGGAAAATACATGAGGTAAGTAGTGATATTTGTTCAATTCGTTGTATAGATCTTATAATTTCCATTTGTTTTACTTGTTATGTAATATATTGTATATTGTTGTTAAATCTAGTTAATATATTTGCACCTTGAATCACACGTAGATGGTTGTCATCCTAAAGAAATCCATAAATAAGATATAAATTATTGGAAGAGAAAATCCTTGTCTAATGTGTGAAATGAAGTGTCTACCTTGACATTTTTCAATGCACAAGAACACTACCTCATACACCAAGTTGAGGAGATTGAATTGTGTGGACCTGTACACACAAGGTCAATGTGGATGGTTGAGAGGCACTTGAAATTTTTGAAGGCTTTGGTTAGACAAAGAGCACATGTTGAGGGCTCTATGGTGTAGGGATATATGGTATACCAGACCATGGTGTACATTACTGAATATCTTCCTAAGTTTGCAGCAAAGATCCATGTAGATTGTATTTGGGATCCCAACTCCATTAACAAATTCGAAGGGGAATACTTGATGGGGAAAGGTAGATTGAGGAAAGTGAGAGGTAATTATAATACATTTTACATTTTTTTTTCATGTATATTGTACTTATTTAATTAGTAATCTTCAATATACATCAATTATAAATTAAGGTCGTATACCGTGGTAATTAACTAATTGATGTAGACCTGTGAGGCTCAACTCAACCAACCTATAAAACTGCCTTTAAGAGGCTCCCAAAAAGTTTAGAATGACCACTTTAAACAATCCAAACAACTCTTAAAGCCTAACAAACTACATAAGTCAAATTTCACACTTTAACTCTTTGAATCCTTGTAGCAGTGCAAACCTAGTTTTGCCCGATAACTCAAAACTTTCACAAAAAACTAGACAAACCCTTGATGGTTTTAGACACCCATTTTTATTTTATTAAACATACTTCAAGGGAAAGTACAAGTCCTTTGGACCAAATCACCAAAATCACCCTTTCTAGGTTGTGTTGATTAGGCTGCTTAGGCTTATTTTACAAAGCAACTAGTCTTTAAACTTGTCATATGCCCATGAAATCTTGGGGCATCAATTTTCATGCCTCAAAACCTCCAAATCCACAAAAATATTCCACTTGTACGATCAGATTCTTGCCAAACCCAAAAACCCTTATTTTAGGCCAAAATCATGAGGGTTTATTCAATCTCATACTTCCACAACCTCCCAGACCTCAAAAACAACTCAGACACAACTCATTAGGTCTGCATATGGGTAAAAATTCATAAAATCAGATCTCTTATACATATTTTGTTGAAATGTAGGCTTGAACCTCTCATTTCACATGTTTTTCCTCACAAAACTCTTGAGGACAACAACTATACCTTCTTTATTTCTTGTCCTATGAGGGTTTACAATGATCAATTTATGCCTTTTAAAGGCCTTTACACCTCAAATATTGAAAAACCACCTCTACAATTGACTTTTTAATCTTTTATGATCACATGAAACATAAAACACACTAATTTCAAGGTTGTTAACATCACTATTGAAATGTTTTAATTTTTTGAATTTGTTAACATCATTTGTGAATTTCAATTTTTTTTGATATAATTGGTCGAGAGTGGGATGCACTACATTCATACGTCACAAAAAATCTTGATTAGATGATGGTATGGATTGAACGATGTCAACAATTTGGTCGCGCATTAACATGGGAAGGTGTGGCTTCATTGGTTAAAGAAGCTCATCGTAATGGAGATTCCAATGTTACATAAAGGGAAATTGATTTAGCATATGGTTTAAGAGATAAAAAGGTACATATAAATATATTAATCACCCATATTATTTAATTATTTTCAATTATATTGATGTATATATATGTTGAGAATTTTTTCTTTGCATACATTCGGCCAAGAATAAATATGTTTATCAACTAACAATATTGCAATAATTTTTTCATGTTTGACATATTGTAGGTGAAACACTGCAAGGCTATGTGCTACAATGGTTGTAAATTTTTAATCAAAAAAGTTGGATGACACGAAGAAAAATTGTGATTCTAGGATAACTGTAGTGTTTCAAGTTACTAATGTTTCATCTAGAAGCGACATACATCCAGAAGTCTCAGAAAATTGATACTATGGGATTTTGGATGATATACTTGAGTGTGACTTTAAGTATTTCAAATTAGTTCTGTTCATTGTCCTACGGTACAGGCTATGATAGAATGAAAATGATCTTGAAAGAACTGTTATTGAACATGATAATGGATTTACCATGGTTAATACAAGGTTGATCGAGCGAGCTAGAAATGAGCCCTATGTTCTTCCAAGCCAATGTGAGCAAGTATTTTACTCAGAGGTTCCAGGTAAACCGGGTTGGTCATTTGTTGTTATACATGATCCAAGAGGAAGGCCGGTAAAGTATAATGTGGTGGAAGAAGAAGATACCGAAGAACTAGAAGATGATGTTAATGATGATCAGGATCAACAATTAGTTGATGATGTGCCTGAAAAAGATGTCGAAGAGGAGGAACTAGATCATGATGATGAAGGAGTTAATGTTCATGAAGATGATATCCATGTGGATGATGACATTATCGAAACTGATATCAATGACGATGATGATGATATGACCAATCCTTACAATGTCGAATTTGGATCGGATGATACGTCAGACAAAGAGTTTGATGAAGAAGAAGATCAATGACAATGAAATGTATGAGTTATGTGATTGTATTATCTATTTGATATTCATTTCTTGATAGAATTATATTTGACTTATGTGGTTACATAATTAATTCATGATGTTTTTAATTTTTATGCCATTACATAATTAATTCATGATGTACTTTTTAATGTTTAATTTTAATTTATGATGTCAAAACTATTGTAGTTCTAGAAATTTCCATATGATCATAATGAATAGTGTTTTGGGAAATTTCATGAAAGATGACACATTGATCATAGTAGTGAAATAATTGCAAAGTCGTTTAGAATTTTTAGATCAATTATCACCCTTCCTATGTAGTGACTTATTTATCCTAGAGAAACTATGTATATAGTATACAAAGAAAATGAACAAACCCACAACTACCCCTATTTTGAAGGAGTTTACTTTTCTCCCCTTCCTGATCTTCCTAATATTGTCTAATTATTTTAAAGAGACCAAGGGTCATAACACAACTTTATTCAACCCACTAAATATATTGGTTAATGAAACTTGACAAAAGCAACAAAACAATTGCTACATTCGGCATTTCATGTGGAATGAAGAGTGGTGACAATAATATACTTATAGTTTAATAAAACACTATTTTTAGAAGGATTGACATTAGAGAGATAGAGAAGAGGGGGAGAGAGGGAGAGATAGGTTGAAGAGGAGGAGAGAGAAGAGATGAAGATAGATAGGATGTACAAAAGGGAGAGAAAGAAGAGGGGGAGACTAGGGAAAGCGATATGTAGAAAGGGAGAGAGAGAAGAAGATAGGGGAGAGAGGTAGAGAGAGAGACATAGAAAGGGGGTGTGAGATAGAGGGATGGTGAGAAAGAGAGATGAGATATATGGGAAGAGAAAGAGAGATGGAGATATATGGGAGGAGAAAGGAAGAGAGGTGGAGATAGAGATTTGATGGATAGGGTGGATAGGGAGGGATAGATGGTGAGAGATAGTGAGGGGGTTGGGAGATAGCTGAGAGGGGGAGGGAGAGAAAGGGATATTGATAGGTAGAGGAGGAGAGATAGAGAAGAGGGGGAGAGTCGAGGGAGAGATAGGTTGAAGAGGAGGAGAGAGAAGAGATTAAGATAGATAGGATGTACAAAAGGGAGAGAAAGAAGAGGGGGAGACTAAGGAGAGTGATATGTAGAAAGGGAGAGAGAGAAGATAGGGGAGAGGAAGAGATAGCTCAATATATAGAGAGGGAGAGGGAGAGACATAGAAAGGGGTTGATATAGAGAGATAGATGGGGATGATGATGAGAGAGAGATAGAGATATATGGGAAGAGAAAGAGAGATGGAGATATATGGGAAGAGAGAAAGGAAGAGAGAGGTGGAGATAGAGAATTCGATGGATGGGGGGGATAGGGGGAGGGGGAGAGATGGTGAGAGAGAGATAGAGAGGTGGGAGAGAGATCTGAGGGGGGAGGGAGAGAAAGGGATGATGAGTGGGGAGGAGAGATAGAGAAGAGGGGGAGGCAGAGGGAGAGATAGGTTGAAGGAAGAGAGATGGAATGGGTAGAAAAGGGAGAGAAAGAAGAGGGGGAGACTAGGGAGAGCAATATGTAGAAAGGGAGAGAGAGAAGAAGATAAGGGAGAGAGGGAGCGATAGCTCAATATATATAGAGGGAGAGGGAGAGATGTAGAAAGGGGGTGATATAGAGAGATAGAGGGATGGTGAGATATAGAGATAGATAAATAGGGAAGAGAGAAAGAGATGGAGATATATGGGAAGAGAAAAGGAAGAGAGGTGGAGATAGAGAGTGGTGGATAGGGGGATAGGGGAGGGAGATGGTGAGAGATAGAGAATTTGGGAGATAAATTTGAGAAGGAAGGAGAAAAGGGATATTGATAGGTAGAGGGAGAGTGACATAGATAGTGGGAGATATAAAGAGATAATTATATTAATTATAATTATTATAATTATTATAATATTAATTTAATAATATAAATTTAGCTAATATTATAATATATTAATATTATATATTAATATTATATTAATATTATATATTAATATTATATTAATATTATAATAATTATAATATTATAATATTAATATTATAAATTTAGGTAATATTATATAATTATATTAATTATATATAATTTATTATGTAAAATTTAACAATATGGCGCCACAATTTTCATTTTAATTGACATAATCAAAACCTAGCTTGTCAATTGGAGAAGTGAGTCGCGCGCCAGGAGGAAAGGTTGCAGGAAGCCCAAGGATCGAGCTTGCTTGGCTAAAAAATTGGAATTTTTGCGAATTGTTTTACCGTGAAGGCCTCTGCATCTTGTCCGTCGCCAAAATGGTCTGTATATTTCATTTGAAATTTATGAATTAGAGTTCTATAGGGTTTTTTATTTGATTTGGTTTGTCTTCAATGTCGTTGGTCCATTATACTGTGTTCATTTCACCTTAGTAACTGTACATTGTCTGAAACATTTGACTGAATCAACATTGTGCATTCACATTATATAGTGGTGTCATGTTTCTTCCTTTTCATACTCGGCCTCATCACTAGGTATTGCAATTTTGATACTGTTGGCATTCTTAAATCACATGCTCTTTCCTTATATGGATGCCTCTCAAGTTATGACATTGCATGGAGCATGGAAGATTCATACGCCGCAAACTCCTCTCCTCACAAAGTTACTTGCTACTATAGTTTAATACTCAACACCTAAAACCACTAAATACCACTCAAAACAAAACAAACAACCAAAGCATTTTTCATACATGTCTACCAAAGCATTTTATCAAATAGTTGATTGCCTTGCTGCTATGGGCTAAAAGCCTAAAACAAGTGCTTTTGAACAAGCTATGGGAAAAAATTTATCAAAGCATAATAGCAATAGCATAGACAAGGAAATGAACTATTTGGAAAAATGTCTTAAAGAATTGTGGTCTCATGGTGATGGAATTGCATGACGAATGCCTATGGCTATGGATTGTCATGGCATTCCATCTTCATGAGACTACATTTATTTGAGGCATTTTTTCAAACAGTTCATTGCCTTGCTATGCTACAAAATTTTTCATACATGACTACCAATGCATTTTATCAAACAATTCATTGCCTTAATGCTATGGCTAAAAGCCTAAAACAGGTGCTTTCGAACAAGCTATGGATTCTTGGAAAAAAATTGTCTAAGCATAATAGTAAGAAATAACATAGACAAGGAAATGAACTATTTGAAAAAATGCCTCAATGGTGATGGAATGCCATGACAAGCCATATTCAAGGCAGTGAACTATTTGAAAAAATGCCTCAAAGAAATGTGGTCTCGTGGTGATGGCATTCCATCACCATGAGACATCATTTCTTTGAGGCATTTTTTCAAATAGTTCACTGCCTTGTATATGGCTTGTCATGGCATTCCATCACCATTGAGGCATTTTCCATCACCATGACTAGACCACATTTCTTTTTTGCCAAGCTCTTGGGCATTTTTTTATTACCTAGAATTATCCTTGAAAAAAAACAAGAAGAGCAAGCTCATTGTTGACAAAAGGCATATCTTCAAGGATCCAACGTATGCCTCACTAGAATGAGAGTCCTCCAATTTGTCAAGAATCTCATCTAAAGTATCAAATTTATTCTCATAAGGGTATGTGCAGGATCATCATGGAAGAAACAGGCCCTTAAGTGGCAAAAAGTTAAGAAAAATCAGAGTTAGACAACTTGACGTAAAAATTTGAATAAGTTATCTATATTATTTCAAAAATATGTAAGAATAGAATCTATAGCAAATTGAACGTAGTTTCTGAACTACTAGGTTTATTTATTTTTTAAAAAATCTATTTGGTGAAAATTTAAAATTTCAATGCAGTAGCACTTAAATTTTAGGGAAAAAATAAGGAGGTGTTTGTCTGACCACCCTAACCACAATAAAATGATAATACTTTTTTATAAGATTTTAGATATAAGTAGAGGACTCATGTCCTAATGTGATGCATATTTTTTGTAATTTTTTTCCAAGTAAATAATTAATTATGAATTTTTTATTACAACTTTTAAAAATATAAAACTCATATGTTTGACCATTTGGTCAAAACTCATGAAAATTCAAATTTTATTTTTTAATCCTATAATATCTGCGAAGCATAGAATGTGACACATGTTTTGGATTCAAAAATAAGTAATGTTTAGAAGCTATAAGATGTTTTCAATCAACTTATCAATCAAGACTTTGAGTGCGTAATTCAAATAGAACATCAATAATAATTATTTATTAAATTCAAAGTAAAAATAATTTATATTGGTGGAAGTTGAGAATCTCCTTTAAAAACCCTTTTCATTCCATCAGTTTTGGGGTAAAATAAAAATTTTCAGCCATACCCATCATATCCACCACTTTTTGGCCATCATGATCCTCCACATGCAGAAGTAAATTTTTCTATTGTCTATTTTATTATTTCCTACACAATCAAGGATGAAATTCTATTAGCTACAAGTCTATTAATATTATTAAGAATTTTTGGGCCATGCCTTCTTTGATGACCATCCATTTTACATAGAAAACAAGTATTCAAACCTCTCAAAACTTCAATATCATGTTTAGTTTGATTATCACTCAATTGAAAGCACAAAATATGTAGAATACACTCATCATATTTGAGAGATATAAAAACCCTAGACTTAAGATGGGGAAGAGTAGACCTTGTTTCTTCCACTTGCAATACATTACTTGATATAAAACAAAATTTCCCATATTCTAAAACTCTTTCTTTTAAAACTCTTGATTGCATACCATGATTTTTGAAGAAGAAAGTGAATAAATCTTTATGTATCATTCTATAGAAAGAAACATAGACAAGGCAGCGAACTGTTTGGAAAAATGCCTCAAAGAAATATGGTCTCATGGCAGTGAATCAACCTAATCTTAGCTGCCACACTTTTACTTATCAAGGAAAAATCTTATGATATTGCATTCAAACTACCCTTCATGTGCACAAACAACCAAAACAACTCCCATCACAAATGAGATAGCTTCCAAAAACTCTCAAGCAAATAATTAAGGTCTTCTAGCTACTTAATCTCATGGAGTGTCATGTATATGATTTTTTATTTCATCACAGTCCCAAATCTCCCCTTTTGACATCATACAAGACCTACCCCACTATTATGCTTTAGAATGCACCATTTTCTTTCACATTTTCCTTTACATTAGATTGTCATTTGAACCCTAATGAGGATTTAAACAAATGCTCTAAAAGGTTTTTTTTCTACTTGATCCTATTGTAGAAGACTACTCTTTAATCTTCAAATCTACCACCTAATGCATTTGTCACTATTCTTGCTTTTCAACCTTGGATCTTAAAGGAATTTTTAACCACCTTCATAGCTTCCTATACATCCCTTTTCATTCATAGTCTTCATCCTTGTCAAAAATTCCAAAGCTGTTCATTTATCAAGGTTTACACTTCCAAAGATATGATATAAGGGATGAGGATGGGATCGTGTCTCAAATGATTTTGGAAGAAAGGTACCTCTCAGTCTTTAGCTTTCAATGAAAAAGATATCAACATAGACTCGTGTTCCCATATTCAATAATAAAGCAAGCTCTGGAATGATATAAAATCCTCTATTTAAAAAAGGACAATAGTAGCTAATAAATATCAATTTCCAAAGGAACTGGTGAGCAGGGGAAGCTTCTTTAGATGATCAACTAGATGATCAAACCACCAACTTAGCACAACTCTCTCAAATACTCTTTAAGTGGACGTTTCCAATCCACTATTCCTTCAAGGAAAAGATCCCCCCAACTAGGGTTGTTGTACTCAAATAATCAAGAGGGATTGTATCCACTTGGATCATGTCAAAAAGGACTAAACCAAAGCATGAAACTCAAGTTTTCACTTAGGAAACTACATTTTCTAACCACTAGGCCTCTTTACCACTAAAAGGCTTGTAGCCCTGCCCGGTGGGACAGTCAAAATAAAATCCATATAGAAGATTCTATTAGGCCTTAACCACTAAAATTAGAGAAGTAATATATACCCCTACAAATTCTCAAAACCTTCTTTCTTGAGAGTGGACAGTAAAAGAGAAATGGACCAAAACAACGCTGCTCCAAGAGGCCTAATTGGCAAGCTACAATAGGATAGTTGACTATCTAGGCTCTCCCCTTCACCCCAAAGCCTTGAAATAGGTTCTTAAAGGCTATTTAGACCCATATCTATCACTCCTAAGTTCCTTCACAGTTAAAATCACCCTAAACAAGAAAAACTCAACTTTTTGCTTCATAATCTAGGCTTGTCACATGAGGATGCTAGGCCTAGAACATTGAAAAACTTCCTCCACACAGCATGCCATTCTCCAAAACCCTAAAAATATGGAAATATACACAAATATATTCCATCCCACCAAGAATTAGCATTATTACAACATGGAGATGGAAGAAAGAGCCATTGTTCAATCAAAACCCTAGTTTTGAGGGTTTTCAAACCAATTTCTACTAAATTGGTGATATATTCTTTTATACTAATGAAAACTTGTCAAATGACCTCCAAAAGAAAGCCAGGTCTTCCTTCTATCCAACCATAATAGGAATTTACCCATACAGTACGTACAGAGGCTGTACCACGCAGTAGAACAAGAAATTTACACACAAATTTTCCAGAAAACAACAAGCTTTTGCATTATAACTTCAAAATGATTCATCAACCCACATGCCTCGACCAAGAGAGGATTATTTATATCTTCAGCCAACCTTCTTGACATCCCACAACTGAAATTTTAATTGGTTGTACGTTGGGAACTAACAAAACATCATTTAGACACCTAATTGCCTAGTTAAGGCAAGTTAATACAACTTCCACAAGCCCGAATACAAAGAGCCTTCAAGAGGTGTCAAAAGGCATCAAAACCATTTCAAAACACCAAGGAAACTCCCCTCAAGCACCTGGTTGCATCATGGAATTTTGATTCTTTAATTTTCCAAGGTGCACTAAGCTTACAAAGTGAGGATGGAGACCTTGTGATTACATTGAAACTTATCACCAAGACTCAAAACCTACTACAAGCCTTTGAAGAATCAAAATGTTGTTGTTTCAAATGACTATGAGCACTAACTTTCACTATTTGAAGATGTTGAAACCTTGTCATAGAGAACTAGAACATTGATGCAACCACTCATCCTACCTTAAAACATACCAAAAGTCTCCAAGCAATTAGACATAGGAAGATTTAAGATGACTTAAACAATTTTTATTGCCAAAGCATAAACTTATGATGACTTAACCAGTCCTAGTACACACTCCCTCCCCGTTAACCACTTAGACATATGGATTTTTATCAGTGGACAGCTGAACCACCTCACATGTGCACCTGAATTATGTCTATTAGTGTTCTAATTCATCTTTTTCAAGACAACTTAAACCAAAATATTATGTATGGTGAAACCATTCTTCTGCACAATACATTTGAGGCCTTGGTTGTGTAACTGGTGGACCATATTCACATTTAACACTTGTTACAAAGTTTAAAGTCATTAATTGCAAGGGACAGTCTCCTTCATACATTGATTTGATTTGTGATGGACACATTTGGATGGTAGTAACAATAACTTGCAATCTATCAAGACTTGATTACCTTATAACCAGTCAAATTCTAGTGATGAAATGATAGATTAATCATAATGTCACCTTGGGATCACATCACCATGAAAGAACTTCATCCAACATCCTTATGAGTGTAGGTACCACCAAATAGGTATTTGTTAGATTTGTCTTCCTCAAGCGAGGGAAATTCAGGAAGAGAAGAGGAAAGTGAGACATGTAGTAGGTCTAAAAGAGGGAGATCAACTAGAGGTCAAAAGATTAGAAGAAAATTCTGTAAACGGATGAAATTTTTTCTTGCTGAAGGGGGGTCATGTTCTTATAATGATGAGAGCATAGGTGACATTGAGGTTCCCTTGAGGTACAAACATCTACGAAAACAATGGATATCCAGGGAGCTTCCTCCAATAAACACTAATTTTTGTGTCAACGAGAGGATATATCACATATCACCATCGCCATTACATGGTTTGGGCCTATTCTACATGGATGACATAAAGGTCTGTTACAAAAATGTCACTGAATTGATGAAGTATGTCAGACCCTGTTACAGTTACAAAGATTGGATGTGGCTGGTTTGATATACACGAAGTATGCGTAGGTATGCACTGTCAACAAATTATATACAACTAAAAGGTAAAGATCAAAATAAAGGAGTGGTTGTGTACATTAACAGAAGGCCAAAAGCATTAGGGAATATTGCAAGGTTTATAAATAGTACATGACCTGGGTCATTAAATAAGCAACCCAATTGCATATTCGAGGCGTGTGAGGGAAACCGTGTATTTATATGTGCGATAAAATCAATAACTATAGGGGAAGAGTTGCTAATCGATTACAATTTGAATCACTTATATACAAACAAAGTTACTATGGGGGTGGTATGTACTACATACCATTTTATCCAACCTCCAATTAATGACTCCAATATACCATTTTATTATTATGTTTTTTTTTGTAAGTCTATTGGTTTCATTTTAGTAATGTTTTTTTATATTTAATTTTTGTCATAGAGGAAATTGATCGTACAAGGAAGGCTTTGGTCTAGACCACAAATCGTGATGCATCTTCAAGGGCTTCTACCTGACAAGTTTACCTCATTGTAATTGTACAAATTAGATACGAGCAAAATTTTTTATTATTATGTTTTTTTCATAAGTTTATTGGGTTAATTTTGATAATGTTTTAAATATTCTTGTTGCAGACAACTGATTGGGGAAAGGCACTAGCAGTTGAGGAGAGTATCCATAGGATCGAGGTGCAGTCACTATTATTGGATGATGACATTGCATATTCAACAAACCCTATCAATATGATAAGGAAGACACACAAAAAATGCAATGAAGAAATCCTTCAATTGTTATTCATAGTGCCTCAAAAAGATGAGATAAGAGAGAGGGTTAAAATATTGACTGAGAGAGTACAAAACTTGCAAGTAAGTTGTCATGAGGTCTTTAATTATAACATAAGTTCATTCATGGTTTTATTATTTATAATATTTTATGTCATGAACTAAATATGTGTTGTTTTTATAGGATTTTTTGCGTCCTCATGATGTTGCTGCCCATGATTAGGGTACTGCAGCTATTGCTCGTGGAGTAGGGGTTGGTACAAGTGTCCATCTTGGTCTTCTTGCACATACATCACATGATCATCCAACCCCATCATTTGTGCCTATATTGTTGACTGAAATGTCAGCAACACATAGCATGTACGCATCGGGTAGTACTGGTGATGCAGAGGCCACTAGTGCTAGTGATGTTTTAGCAGCATTTCCTGGATCTTCCTGTATTACTAGTACAGGAACATTGCCAGTCACCTTTGTGGTGACCGAGGATTTCATTCCCATAAAGATAGAGAAGGTGCTAGGTAATTTAACATGTTTTAATTATTATTATATATAATCCAATTGAAATTTACTTATTGAACACTCTTTTTGGACTAATGATCCCATGATCATTTTGTAGGAAATGATGTTTTTTATAAACATCTAGGTGATATAACATTGGAGCTCTTTGGGCCCACCATACATACACGGTGGAATGCCAAAAATCAAGATTTAAAGGATGAGCTCATTAACCGTTTAGTTGTGTTGTTCAGTGATAAAACATTCAATTGAACGAAGGTCCTTAAGAAAGTTGGTACATATCTAAAGTATGTGAGGGACCAATATAGGTCACATTTAGAGAAGAAAAAAAAGTACGAGTGTCCCCCCATGATTCTAGAGAGGGAGTGGAAGGACCTGGTGTTGGATGGAAAGGAGAAGGCTAAAAAGAAAAAAGGAAAGACACCATCAGGCCAAGGAAGGTATGTGATACTATCAACAATGTAATTATATACTAATTACTCTTTCTTTTTACATAATCTAACGTATTTCAAACTTTTCATAGGTTTCCTGACACATCGAAGGAAACAAAGGAAAGACTAGAAAAAAATAGGCAACACAAACTTGGCTCTGGTGGTTATATGAAATTAGCCGTAAGAATTGTAAGTATCAATAAATGAAATATTGCATCCAAATAATAAATTGCAAAAAAAAATGGTTTTATCATACCATAGAAGAAAAATTCATGATCTTATGCAAAAATGCAGGGCTCTGAATTCAACAGAGTGCCCATAGAAGAGGAAATGAAGATTTCCTTCCAACATGGCTATGAAGCCGTGGCTGAACACCTAAGAGTCTTGACTGGGCAAACACAATCTTCCATTGCATCTGACACGTAGGTAAATAAACTCAATAAATTTTATTTAAAATTGAATACTTGTGCAATTTATTCAATATTAATTTCCACCATAAAGTAATTATGTGCCTATTTGTTTTAAACAGACAGACAATGATAATATTGCACCTGACATTGGAATGCAGCCTGGTGAGGGTGGAGCACAACCTGCAAATGAAGGTCATGGTGTGCATCTCGGTACTGGATGTATTCATGTGCTATACAAAACACAGTTTGGATTAATACAATTAAACATATTTAATTGCAATTGGTGTATTAATTAATGTAACCTTTCGTGTTTCAACTTTAGAGCATGTAGCGCGTGATCAACATGTTGAGCATGATCAGGCTAGAGAAGATTAGGAACATGATGTGGCCTCATCAGGTAAAGATGACCACTCTAATGTTCTTTTAAACATATTTAATTACAATTGGTGTATTCATTAATGTAACCTTTCATGTTTCAACTCCAGATCAGGATTTAGAGGGTGTTCAACATATTGAGCATGAGGCTATATGACAAGATCAGGAACATGATGTGGCCCCATCAGGTAAAGAGCACCACTCTAATGTTCTTTTAATTAATAAAATACTTTTAACAATAATAACAAAACATATCAATTTAACATTTCTTTGTTATTGCAACAAACCAGATGATTTAGAAAATGATACTACACTTCAGCTTTTTTAGCTTCAAAATTAAAAAAAAAGAAAAAGAAGTGATTGTAATCATATTATGCCAGCCATATTTTTGATAATATGTAACAACTGAATGAATGAATGTTATATGCTATTAATGGATGAATGAATGAATGTGAATATGTTAATGAATGAATGTTATATGTTATTAATGGATGGATGAATGAATGTTATATGTTATTAATGGATGAATGAATGATTAATGTTATATGATCGGGTATGGGGAATTGAGAGTGATGTGAGGGGGGGGGAGGGCCCAAATGAGCTTCCACCATCATGTGGTTAGCCCTGTTAAGTAGAGAATAAGTTAAACTATTCTCAAAACAAAGAGAAGCTCAATCCAATTACTACATGCAAGTATCTTTTTAATTCCTCTATCTTTCATCAATCTCTTTACTATTTGAACCTCGTACAAATGTTTTACATGAAGAACCCATTATTGTGAAATGTGCCTCCAGTTGAGTAAACTGAATCCATGCTCTACATCATAATTTCAAGTTGTTTCCATTCCAATGTTCTGAGTTTAGTTTGTTTGTATGGCTTTGTATGAATACCACATTGTGTTGTGTATGAATTTGGTTTCAAAGCTCTGTTTCTTTTGTTTTTAGTGGTGACATAACTCTAAAATTTAAATTTTTGTGCATAATAGGTTAGTGGAAAAATAGACAGCTCTGAAGGGTTTAGAGGCTTGATTGAGATAGATACACGGATATTTGGATCTTGTTGTTGATGGGACGCTTCCACTTAACCATGAAATTTTGTACCATCTATAGGTATGCAAAAATTTCTCTACTTACATTCATTCAACTTATTGTCTTCCTCTCAAATTTATGCATTCATGTGTCATTTGAGAGGGTAACTCCATAAATGTTTTTTCACAATTGAATAATAATGCATTAGCTTATGTCCATCACGAAAATAACAAGGTTTATTATGGGGCAATTTGATAGGAAATGAGTAGATCCCAGAGTATGCTACAGGCCTTCATACTACAACCTTGTTCATGATAGAAGATTCTTGTTTTGTGACATGGAAAGAATACATTAAGTGATTGACAGACCAAGGATAGTGAACTATGTAGGAATAAGTGATTGAGAGTGAGTAGAGGAAGCTTCTTTAGATGTTTAACTAGATGATCAAACCACCAAATTAGCACAACTCTCTCAAATACTCTTTAAGTGGACCTTTCCAATCCACTATTCCTTCAAGGAAAAGACCCAACTCACCTAGGGTTCTTGTACTCTCACAACCAAGAGGGTTTGTAACCACTTAGATCATGTCAAATAGGACAAAACCAAAACTTAACACCCTAATTTTCACTTAGGAAACTCCATTTTCTCATCGCTCTAACCTTTAGGCCTCTTTACCCTTTTAACCCTTGTAGCCCTGCCCGGTAGGATAGTCAAAATAAAATCCACATAAAAGCCTATACCAAGCCCAAACCACTGAACTTAAACAAGTATTATATGTCCCTACAAGGCCTCAAAACCTTCCTTCATGATAGTGAATAGAAAAAGAGCAATG
>VDFB02385808.1:0-22538 GCA_007258455.2 Sequoia sempervirens
CTTATCTGATACAATAAGTGTAAAAAAAATAGGGTGGGCTTTGGCTTACATACCTCATTTCCTATTTATCTTTGATATTTATGAATGTTGCAGAACCTAAGGTCTAAGGTACCTAAACTAGTGTTTTCCTTTCTCTTGGTTATGCACTAGGATTGAGACTAGTTGCAAAGCCTACTCCTCTTTACTTAAAGCACTTTGCAATAACATATTTTTCTTTAGAATAGATAGAATGTCCCATAAAGACACATTAGAGGGATATTTTCTTAACTATTCTACGACATTGAGCAATTCGATCGGTGGTACCTTTGGTTTGAAATGAGTTATTTCTCTTGATTTCAAAAAGGATTGATTTACTACAAGTGGAATATCTACATTTTTGGTAGCTTTCTATTATGTCTACAGATGTTATGCTTGTGGTTATGGTTGTTTTTCTTGTAGCACATATTCCCTAGTGAATCTATACTTTGAAAAGGTATTGTAATCCGATTGAACTTGTGGGAATCCTATTATCAGAACTTAAATTTGAAACACGAAGTCTTCTCCCTCCATCCAAGAAAAAAGTGCTTGACTGGGGGTAATTTTTGTCTCTTCTTCTAAAGACATGCCCTACATTTGAGCACTAATTCTATCACTTTCTATCCCATGATATTGATACTCGCACCTAAAGAGATGCCTCAGCTTCTCTATTCTACTATTTTTGTTAGAGGTAGAACTATTTGACCTGAGGCATGTGATTGATTATTTCCCCTTGGATCTCCCTTGTATGGATTATGTTAGAAGGGTGCTCTACCTCCTTTGTAATTCTAAGGAGGATGTTTTGGAGGTGTTTCTTTATGACACATTAAACTAATAATCTCATTCAAGAAATTCCTCAATAGGTTCTTTATGTTGCTCATTTCAATGGCTCATGCAAAAGAGTTTGAGGTACTTGCTTGTCTATTAGGATACATGTACATCAATGGGAAAGGTGTAGAGGATGTAATAGGAGCTACCTCTTCTTTCATTTGAGTAGATATCTATACAAACATCACCATTGGTGACCTAGGTTAGAGCTTCCTAATATCTACCAAGCTATGTTTTGCTATCATCACTAGTTCATATGCATATGGTAGAGTACCATAATGTCTGAATCAAAATACTTCAAGTTAAAAATAAATTCCATGGATGGTGAATGTTTAGTTGTTATGGGAATCCTTTGTTAGGCTGTGTGAAACCTGGTGTTAAAATTTGGCATGCCCTCTTGGGTTTCCCTTTTGATTGTTATCAGCTACTATAGTAAGGATGAGTGGTCTCCTTTTTTTGAAAATTTCTCAAAGAGTTTGTTTCTGAGCTCATCCCAAGTATTGATGGAACTCAAAGTCAAATACCTATACCAATCTTAAGCCTTGCCTTTAAAGGATGTAGCCAACAATCTGAGGGAAACCTTTTAATCTATAATATTATGATCTGTGCAAACATCAACAACATCTTGAAGATGTCCTAATGGTGTTTTCAAGTCTTCTCTAGTAAACTTTAGAACTAATTTTAGAGAATTTGTAGGGATAGAAGGCCATACATTTACAGGGGTAGGAGGAATAAGTGAACTTTTGTTGTTCCAAGACATAATATTTTTGGGTGGTTGATGGGTCATGGGGAACAAACCTCTATGTATATAAAAAATAGGTATTATGATATGGAATGATCTATCAATTGGTGGACTAGATAAACCTCTAGATTTAGGGATAGTGCTTCTAACCCTATTTCTTCCAACAAGTGATACAAAACTTGTAATTCTTCCCATAGGATTAAAATATGTTAACTTAGAGTATCATAAATTACTTTTAGAAGATGCTCGCATTTAGATCCTAGGCATGAATGTGCAAGTTTAGTTTGTAATGTCACTATTAATATAATCTGAGTGCCTCTTCAAGGTTGAGTATCAAACACTACAAAGATCACTTGGGCCCATTAGGCATGCCAAGAAAAGAATTAATGATCATAAAGTCCTACATTTCTCTGAATAGCCTTATGATAAATTCAAAGGATGGGGGGCATATTATGCTTCACTGAATGACCTTCAGGTTTTTAGAAGTTGGATCTTCATTCTTGTTTTTGGGAAAAGAGAGGAAGAAATGTAAAAATTAAAACTGACTAAGAAGATGTGCCAAAAAAATTTGTAACATTTCAAAAAACCTAGTGGGATATTAATTATGAAATAATGAACACATAGTGCCATAGACCCTTCATTTTTGAGAGGAGAAAAAACTACTAAGGCTTATGCAAGTAGATAACAACATTCATACCTTCTCGCAATAAGAACCCACTAAGGTTCAGGAGGGGATGATATATCAAAGAACCATTTTTTACTACTTTGAATCTTTTATAGAGATTTCTTTACCTAATAGCATAATATGAAAGCTAACACAAATTTTGCATAAAATATATGAGTGCAAACATGATTCAATTTACTACATATTTAGGTTAGATACCACAAAATCCAAAAACCAAATAATGATCACTTATCAAGATCATGTCTGAAACATAAATGACATAGAGCATAAGTTTTACATAAGAAAAGAATGATACATACGATAAATTCCAACTAGGCACAATCCAATTTGCTTCTCCTTTCTATTATTTTAATTCTAGAAAATAATACAAAAATGTAAAGTTCGAATGTTAAAGACTGGACACTATCTTTATGATTGATCAAAATTATTGATTACATGACAATAATAGACAATTGTGTAATAGATCTTCTACACCCTTGGAAAGGCTCAAAAATTCCCTTTTATGAAGAAAGGGAAACAAACAAGCATAAAGCTCTCTCCACCACCTAAAACACAAAATACAAAACCCAAATGGTGGAATTAAATCCACCGCCTCAAAAACCTGTTTGAAGATTGGATTGTTAGATAAATCCACATAGCAATAGAGTTTGAGCTGCTAAGCATGAATTGAAATGTAACTCAAATCACCCAAGATTGCTCCTTTCATTAAAAATATGTGAAATTTGCTGAGTTTGAGCTTGGTTTTCGACAAAAAGGTCTTCCTTGTCAGAAGTAATGTGTCAGCATAAAAAAATCATTTTACACAAATTCTGATTGCTAGTAAACATCGGGAGGGAAATTTCTGGAAGAAGATGGCATTCTTTATGCCTCAGAGAATGCCCAGTGCCTTTAAATATTCACCAACTAACAAGGCGCTCAATAAAAACCTTGCGTCAGCATTCCTTGCTTCTTGCTGACAAAAATATGACAGGGACACGTGGCATAGGGGTGGGTATTTAAGAAAATCCTTTAGAGTTGCTCGACAGAAACCTCGCAGTGTAATCACGTGTCATTCGTCATGCACCATCATGTGCCTTTACACGAATAGAAAGCTGCAACCTTCTTTAAACTGTGCCTGTGTGACATGTTGGTGCGCCTGACAGTGGAGACAAAATGGGGAAAAGGGATGGAAAACCCTATAACTGTGAAGCCAAAGTGAGAACAAAATACCAAGAAAATAAAGGAAACAAACAAGCACATGTAGAGAAAAAGCTCTACACTCACAATGAATAAAATTTTAGTATGCAAGAAATAAGAATCTAGAATAAATCAAAGAAAGGATTCTAAAATAGAATTATTCAATGGATGCAAGATTCAATAATTGATTCAATTTGAATTGAGATAAGAATAAAATTTATAAATATTAATTCAAAGTTTTGATTGTATTTACATGTACATATTTGGTGAATACCACACGATTTAAAAGTGGAGTAAAAATTTAGAAAATCTTGCATGATCATAAAATGGTTCATATAAATGTCAGGTTATTGACGCCATTATCCAAAACACATGTTATAATTTTTTAGGAAATAATGACTCTATTCTTAGGATGACATTTTAATTGTAGAGGTGAAATTGGTCCTAATAAACTATGAAATTTTAAAATTATTGGTGAATATATATTTGGTAAATTGAAACATTCCCTCAAAAACTTAGGTGACTTCCCATTATAAATGTATATGTTACACGGTGGTAAAAAATATTACTTATAATGCCTCTAAATAAATTGGTGATGGTTTAACATGCACTTGACTGATAAATAACAAATATCTATGATTTAGGCCCTCAACAATTTCCATAAAACTTACTAAAATTCGATTGGTTGATATGAAATAATTTAGGAATTGATATGTTTTAGAAAACCTTTGTTAACATTTAATGCTTATAATTTTTCTATTTGATTTAAGTAATGTTTAAAGATTGATTGATTATGGTATTAAATTAGAGATACGTGTTTATCTTAGTTTAAACAATAACAAAGGACCTCTTGTCTTATTAATGAATATTAAAATATGATTTCTATTAGTTAGAATTGATTTGACAATAATATTGAAATTAATACAATTAAAAAATCAATACTTTAATTCTAAAAAACATAAAATAAATATACAAAAAATCTAGATCTTCCTTCGGTCGCTTTAAAAAATATCAATATTTCAAACATATTTTTTGTCTATCAACTTTATTGTCAATTATACAAACACAATATAGTCAATTATTCCAACTATAATTTGTATTCATTGATTGTGTGACAATATCAAAAAATCACCACATGACACTTACTATATTCATTTTTTACCTTAATAATTACATAAAAAAATAAAAGATAAAGAATCTACTTTTTAATAAAATAAATGAATAAATATTTTGAATAACGTTTAGAAATACTAAGGGACGGGGACAAAAACAAAAAAAAACCCATCTATGGGACCCAAAAAGAAAATGCTATCTTGACCTAATGCGAAACTCCTCAGGCGGACGCAACTCTTGGGCATCAGCATGATTGGACAGTTTACAGCCGTCCACCATTGAGACGAACTCTTAATAGGATAGTTTTGGTCTGCCATTTCGTATATTAGACACAAACGTAGAGAGAGAGAGAGAGAGCAACAAAGGCCATACAAGTAAAGAGCGAGAAAATATGCAGCAGAAGAGAGTAAATTCTCAGACTAAACGATGAAGAGATTAAATTATCACGTGATTATTGACTGGAATTCAGAATTAGTATTATTTAAAGATGAACACGACTAACTAGATGTACGATTCTGATCTTTCGGCGTCACATGGCAACCACTGACCTTTGAGCAGCATAGTGTTTAAGACCATCAGCTATACAATCCATGTATCTGTGTCAGGCGTCTCCCAGAAATCTATCTCATTCCCGGCTCCAATAAGCCTTCATAATTATAATTTTAGATAGTTACTTATTTTATACGATTTTGATCTGCCAGCTTTATTATTGAAATTTACATAAACTTTTGATCTGCTAAGAAAGCGCGAGAGATGTCTCAGATCGTTTATCCTTGTGCGGCCTGTAAAATTCAACGAAGAAAATGTGGATATAATTGCGTGCTTGCTCCCTATTTCCCACCTAACGATCCTCAAAAGTTTTTACTAATACGTAAATTATATGGGACAAGCAACATAGTCAGAATCCTTAAGGTATAGAACAAAGTTTTTTAAAGATTTTGTTAATAGATCGCCAAATTTCTTTTTTCAGTTTTAACAGGTAAATGCGAATTCACTGTAAGCATTAATTCAATCGAAGTACAAATATATAACGGAAACCCTTGCCGAGCAAGGGTAAAACTTAAGAACCTCACTGAAACCGTTGGCCTTTTTAATGTTGCTTTGTAATTGCAGGATATTCCGGCTGAGAATAGAGCAGATGCTGTAACCAGCATGGTATATGAAGCAAGTGCGAGAATGCAAGATCCAATCTACGGCTGCCCTGGTATAGTTTGTCGACTGCAGGACCAAGTATTACACCTGCAATCACAACTGGCGAGCGCACAAGCAGAGCTCCTCAATACACATACTAATCTGATGTCTCTCGCCACTGGATTTTCTAATGGCGGTGAAGCAGGAACTACATTGGGTGTCACCCACGATATGGATGACGTAATTCTTCTGGAAGATGATCAGGATTTGTTTGGATTCTAAGACATATTCTGCTGTTTTCAAAAGGAAGAACTTATGATTTCACCAATTTCTAATAGTGGTAAATAATCGCTGAAATTTAGATTACTTGATTCCATGCCTATTGTTTGCGAACTCGTTCTACATTTGATGTTAAATTGTTCTACAAGCTTTCTGTAATTGGAAATTATGTATCTACTATAAATCTCTATTTTTAATATTTATTGATCTATTAGCCAAGCATGGCATTTATTATTATATTGTGTCTTATGCTGATCCAAACACTGTTGTCAGTTCTGCTACACAATCAGAGAGAATGGTCCATGAAATGCTGGTGGATACGTTTACTTTTCCAATTGCTGATATATTCTACCAACTTAACAATGGTATGCTTCCACAGGCTCCGCCCATGTCACCTGCATGTTATAATTGTTCTAGAATTTTTTTATATATAAAGAATAAAATAAAACCCTGTAAAGGACCATCTTCTTCATCAGTAGTACTACAAATTGAAATTCAACATATCCATAAGGCATGTCTGGAGCAGATATAGAGATGGAGAGTTAGTGTAGCCCAAAAATGGATTGGCCTGCAACTATTCTTCTATAGAAAAATTTAAATAACTCTTCTATTTCAATGCTCATATAATAGTTAGAAAAGATTATTTTTTAAATATAAAACAATTTAACAGTTAAAATTAAATTTGTTATTTAAAAAATATTTTTTTTATAAAAATTGTAACTCTTATAATGTATAAATTTTATGCATTCAATTTTTTTTTAAGTATTTTATTAAATTTAATATGTTGGATTGAAAAGAATTTACCAAATTTATATATTTTGTAATGTTCACAGTTTTTTTTAAGAATGCATTATTGACTAAGATAAATTTTCTCTTTTCCTCTTTTTTAATTAAAAAAAATTATATTATTTTAAAGAACAATTATATATTAGCCAAAAAATTGAGCAAGTGATATGATACCATGTTACAAAATCAATATGCTAGCTTAAGTCAAAGAAATAAAAGCCAATAAGTAGAGACCAACCAAAATGCTAAAATTTGGGTGGATCAACACCTCAAATCCAAAAAAATATTATTTTCTAAAAGAATGGGTAATTTGCATATCTTTATTATTAGTCATCTCCTTGAATTACTAATTAAAGAAAAGAATTACCAATGTGCTCGTCTTCATCCTTAGTCTTCTAATTAAACTACTTTTTTTTTTAAATGAACCATCAAAACCTGAAATTAAGGGAGAAGAAAAGGATTTGAATATAATAACTCCCTTACCAGTTCTTGGAGCGATACACAACAGATAAGCCACAAGGATAAGCATTTCACTCATTGTTTGAGGATCTATATTTCTTAAAAATTAATTGCTTTGGACTATTCTATCTTATTTTTGTTATCTTTTAAACCAACTTCATATTTACTTTGTATTCACACTCCCTCCATAGGGCTTTATTGTCTTACCTCTCTCTACACTTCTTTTGAACTAAATTTAACTTTATTATTCATTTCTTCTTCCAAAGGGCCTTGAATATTTAAAACATGTTCAAAATTATATTAGTTGTTTGATGTCTTGTTTTTGTTGACCATTCATTCATTACATATGTATTTAATTTAGTTGTGATTAAAATGTGCCAAGTTTCTTTAGGTTCCTAAAGTATTATTGTTGCAATTCTCAATTCTTAAAAAATTAGTTATACTCATGGAATTTTTATAATTGAAGGGAAAATGGTCATAGTCAAGCTTCTACATATAGAGCCATCCATCTAGATGTAGCTTAATGAATTCAAGGAGATAATTCTTCAAATCTACATTGACATAGATTTAAGTGCATAAAAAGTATTTTTAGCTTATCCTTACGAATGAAATCACCAAACTACTACCAATAGTAGCCAAATATTTGTATTAACAATAAGTTGGAGTAGGGGATGTTTGAACCAAGCAAGGACTACATTTGTTATAGTTTTAGCTAAGTTAGAATCCATGGAATAGTGATTTAGATAAAATCCTCTTGCCCCTAGAAAATATTAGTCTCTTCTTAATTTATATCTTTGTCCTTTTTACTTAAAAAAATAAAATGTAGAATCCTATTTTTTAGAAATAAATGCTTGTTTTCCCCTTAAATAGGGATTTTAATAGAGGCCAATCCAAACATCCATTGTTTTGGGTCTTCACCAAGGAATCATAAAATTTACAACTAATACTTTATCATAAAAACATAAATCATTTTTCCTTTTTAGTGACATGGATAAAATTAGCTTTTGACGCCATATTCAACTTTTCTATAAAAAAAATACTAAGTGTTTTGGCTTGATTAGTAGCTACTTTTACTAAAGAATCATAGTCATGAAGCTCAAATTAAAAGATATAATTACCTTTTGAAATAATTAAAGTTAAACCAAACAAGACCTTAGATATAATAACTTTTAGGCCTACAAATATAATAGCACCAATAGATAGTTGCACCTAAGAAATGACATTACCCTAGAACCTAAGCACATTTCTCTTTCCTAGTTGCTATCTAAACATAAAAAAATTCTATCACCATTTCATGTTGAAAAGGTAAAATTTATTTTAAAAATTCTATTACAATACCATTAACAAGAGGTCCATGTTACCCGTTTTACCCTTTATCAAAAACAAGAAGTCCATGTTACCATCTTCCACTAACATAATCCCTATTTTAATGCAAGAGTTATTTTTAGGTTATTTATTGTGTTTGTATGTGTGCATGTTTGTGTGTTGTGTGTGTTGTGTGTGTATGTGAGAGAGAAATTACATGAAATTTTAAAGATTTTAGATAAAGAGAGCTTGCATGAAAATTTAAGGCTTTAATAGTCTATTAAGCTTTTGCAAAAGATATGTTTTTTTATTTCATCGATACATGTTTATGAAAATAAAGATTGAACTCCCATTAAATGTTAGTTGTAAGATTTTGTTATAAATATGACAACAAGAAGAAGTTGTAGCTAGTATTCAACAGCATAGAAATACATGTTGGTAAATGTATTAAAATAAAAGCATAGATAGAAATAGAATTATATATAAGATGGAAGATAGAGTAATAATATCTTCATGTTAATCATTAAATGGAATATGATGAGCATATTCAAAAAAATGTGAAGATTGCTACATATGGAGGTATAACTAAAACATAATTTGAGATGATGACAGGAGGAACATACATGGAAAAAAAAACCAATTGATTATTTCTTTTTAACATTTTAACTAGAGGCCATCCAATGATAGACTACCTAAAATATAATATTTTACTATGTTTTATAGGCACTCCTAACTTCTCTAACACATGTTAGTCAATAAATAGTTGATATGAATGGGAAATTCATCTTGCCAAGGTGTAAAAATAAGATGTATACATGCAAGTACTATAGAAAGTCATGTCCACCCACCTCATATTCACTTTATTCATAAAATGAAAAAGAACAAAACATTGCATAATCTATGTGAAATATTTAATTAATATTTAAATAAAATTTGGAGGTATCGATGAATACATAATTGTGAAAATGTTGATGTGCATAGTGGTGGATAGAGATTCAATAACGCGAGGTCATATAATTATTTTTGTTAAAGATACAAACTTCTCATTCACCATATGAGATTGTCCTTCACTACATAGCCCACAAAATGAGTTCAACATTTAAAATTTTGAGAAATTTTTTTATAGTATTAAAAGAAAAAGACCAAGTCCACAAGCTCCATTGATACTTTTGTCAAACTTTTTTTTTTTAATTTCAACGTTTTTCTAAGTGAATAACTATAAGATACAAGATCCTTAAGGATCTTGATACTAGATCAATCTCCCTGCATGGTCTAAAGTAAAGATTATTTGTATAATATCAACCCTTTCTTTGAGTAATGTATACAAATTACCTCATGATAGATAAAGATTGTGACGTGCTATTTATGTTAAATAACAAAGAAACATTTTTAATTTTATCTAGTATTCTTCCTGTGTTGTAGAATACGAACATTCTTTAGAAAAAATATTAAGAAAAAACTATATATATTTTTATAATATAGAAATCTATATAAAATGGTATGCATCATCCTTGATAATATATATCTATAGGAAAAATAATTGGTAAGAATTAAATTTAACAATTAGCACTTGATGAAATATGTGGACAGTACTAATCTTTTTTAAAATTTTAATGCAAGTAGAGAGATATATCTTTGCATGAAGATATGAGATAGTGATGCACTATTTCTCTAAGATTAGGGATGCTTATCAATTCCATACCAATTTAACATAAATTTTAAAAATAATGAAAATAATGATTTGATATATCAAATTCAAATAGAAGACATGCAATTAGAATGTTATGTGTCAATTCTTGAAATAATAGACTATAAATGAAATATTTCTTTAAAATTTTAGGTGACTTCCCATTATAAATGTATAGTTTATCGTGGTAAAAGATATTATTTGTAGTGCCTCTAAATAAATTGGTGATGGTTTAACATGCACTTGACTGATGAATAAAAAATGTTAATGATTTAGACCCTCAACAATTTCCATAACGCTCACTAAAATTCAATTGATTGATATGAAATAATTTAGGAATTGTCATGTTTTACTAAATCTTTGTTAACATTTAATGCTTATGATTTTGCTATTTGCTTACAATTGGAAGCTTAAACTATTTGATTTAAGTAAGATTTAAAGATTTAATGATTATTGATATTCAATAAGAGATACATGTTTATCCTAATTTAAACAATAACTGGGGAACTCTTGTAATATTAATGAACTTTAAAATATGCTTTATATTAGCTAGAATTGATTTGACAATAATATTGAAATTAATACAATTAAAAAATCAATATTTTAATTATAAAATAATAATAATAATTATAATAATAATAATTCAAAAAATGTAGAGGTTCCTTGTGTCACATTAAAAATTATCAATATTTCAAACACATGTTTTGTTCTAGTATATTAATATTATTGTCAATTATATGAACACAGTGCATGTTGAAAAACAAAAAAAATCAATTATCCAAGCTACTATTTATATGTGAAACATTTGTCTTATTCCAATTTATCAACATTATTGTCAACTGTACGAACACAATATAATCATTTATTCAACTATCATTTATATTCATTAAATGTGGTACAATATCAAAAACTAATCATCAAAGGACACTTACTATATTCCTTTTTTTCTTTAATATTTATATAAATAAAAATAAACGATAAAAAGTATACTTTGAATAAAATAAATACATACTTTTAATAATGTTTAGTGATACTAAGAAAAACTATTGTCTATCCAGCGACAGAATGCCCTTTGGGAAAAATGAAAGAAAGCCATCTATGGTACCCCAAAAGAAAATGTTAACCTGACATAATGTCAAACTTCTAAGATATTCCTAAGTCCTCGGCATTGGCATGATTGGACAGTTTACAGCCGTCCACCATTGGAACGAACTCTTTCTCCATTGCATTGCACACTGTCAGCAAAAAGCCCCAGCGATGGGATAGTTTTGGTCCGTCATTGCCTATGTTAGACACAAACGTAGAGAAAGGGGGAGAAACAAAGGCCAAACAAGTGAGAGCGAGAAAACACGTAGCAGAAGAGACAAAATTCTCAGACTAAATGATTAAGAGATTAAATTCTCACGGGATTATTGACTCGAATTCAGTATTAGTATTAATTAAAGATGAACACGACTAACTAGATGTACAATTCTGGTCTTTCGGCGTCACATGGCATCCATTCACCTCTGAGCGGCATAGTGTTTAAGACCATTAGCTATACAATCCATGTATCTCTGTCCAGCGTCTCTCAGAACTCTATATCTTTCCCGGCTTCAATAAGCCTTCATAATTACAATTTTAGATATTAACTTACCTATTTTATACGATTCTGATCTGCCAGTTTTACTATTGAAATTTGCATAAACTTTTGATCTGCTAAGAAAGCCCGAGAGATGTCTCAGATTGTTTATCCTTGTGCGGCCTGTAAGATTCAACGAAGAAAATGTGGAGATAATTGCGTGCTTGCTCCCTATTTCCCACCAAACGATCCTAACAAGTTTTTACTAGTACGCAGATTATTTGGGACAAGCAACATGGTCAGAATCCTTAAGGTATAGAAAACATGCTGTCTAAAGATTTTGTGAATAGATCGCCATTAATATTATTCCTTTTCTCAGTTTTAACAAATCTAAGAGAATTCACTGTAAGCATTAATTTAATCGAAGTAGAAATATATGACGGAAACCCTCACTGAAACCGTTGGCCTTTTTAATGTTGTTTCGTAATTGCAGGATATTCCGACTGAGAATAGAGCAGATGCTGTAACCAGCATGGTATTTGAAGCACGCGCGAGAGTGCAAGATCCAATATACGGCTGCACTGGTGTAGTTTGTCGACTGCAGAAGCAAGTATTACACCTGCAATCACAACTGGCGAGCGCACAAGCAGAGATCCTCAATGCACAGGCTAATCTAATGTCTGGATTTTCTAATGGCGTTGAAGCAGGAACTACACTGGGTGTCACCCACGATATGGATGACATAATTATTCGGGAAGATGATCAGGATTTGTTTGGATTCGAAGACATATTATCCTGCTTTTAAAAGGAAGAACTTATGATTTCACCAATCTGTAATGGTGGTAAATAATCGCTGAAATTTAGATTACTTGAATCCATGCCTATTGCTTGCGAACTCGTTCTGGATTTGATGTTATTTGGTTTTACAAGTTTTCTGTAATTGGAAATTATGTATCTACTATAAATCTATATTTTTTATATTTATTAATCTATTAGCCAAGCATGGCATTTATTATTATATTGTGTCTTATGCTGATCCAAACACGGTTGTTGCTTATTCTGCTACAAAATCAGAGAAAATGGCCCATGAAATGCTGGTGGATACGTTTACTTTTCCAATTGCTGATATATTCTATCAAGTGAACAATGGTATGCTTCCACAGGCTCCACCCATGTCACCTGCATGTTATAATTGTTATAGGATTTTTTCATATAAAGAATAAAATAAAACCTTGTAAAGAACCATCTTCTTCATCAGTAGTACTACAAATTGAAATTCATCATATCCATGAGGTATGTCTGGAGCAGATACAGAGATGGAGAGTTAGTGTAGCCCAAAAATAGATTGGCCTGCAGCTATTCTTCTATGAAAGAATTTAAATAACACTTTTATTTCGATCAAAACCTGCTCGTCCCTCATTGAACGACTCTGCTGGTCCTTTAATCATTCATATCTCCTCTTCTTCATTGTCGGCTCCCTTGCTACATGGTGGCTCCTCGCCCAAGCTAGTTGTTGTGGATCCGCTCCCCTTTCCTTAGTCAGTGGATCTCAATTCTAAGTCTTCTTGGTTGGTTGTGTTGAGGAAGAAGAAGGGACCCCCCAAATCCATTGCTTCTTCGCAACCTCAAGTTTAGGGAGTTAGATTAGCCTCCTCTAGATCTGGGGTTGTCTAATCCTTATTTGTTGTTCTACAGCTATCGGTCAACTATTTTTATTTTTTTTCTTCTAGTTCATGTTCTAATTTGAACTAGCTTCTTTTTGGCCCTTTGGTATTTTTGTGTGAAGGGTACAACACCCTATAAATGCTACTTATTTTATCAAAAACACCTCAAATCGAACAAATTATTATTTTTTAAGAGAATGGGTGATTGGAATATCTATATCCTTAGCTATCTCTTTGAATTTCTAATTTTAAAAAAATGAATTATCAAGGTGCTTATCTTCATCCTTAGTCTTCTATTTCAACTATTGATTTTTAAAAATTGAACCATCAAAACCTAAAATTAGGAGAGAAGAAAAGGATTTGAATAGAATGATTCCCTTAGCAATTCTTGGAGCTATACATACTATATAAGTCACAGGGCTAACCATTTCATTCATCCTTTGAGGATCTATAATATTTTAAATTACTTTATTTGAACTATCCTACCTTAATTTTCTTCTCTTTCAAACAAAGTTCATATTTACTTTGTATTAACACTCCCTTCATAGAGATTCATTGTCCTACTCTCTCTACACTTTGTTTGAACTAAATTTAACATTATTAGTAATTTTTTCTTCCAAAGGGCCTTGAATATTTCAAACATGTTCAAAATATTAGTTGTTTGATGCTTTTTTTTTTTGAGAATTCATTCATTAGACATGTATATGTAATTATTTTGTGATGAAGATGTGTCAAGTGTTTTTAGGCGCCTAAAGTATCATTTGTTACAATTTGCAATTCTTAAAAAACTAGTCATACTCATGATATTTATTAGAATTGAAGGGAAAATGGTCATAGTCAAGCTAGATGTAGCCTAATGAATTCAAGGAGATATTTCTCCAAATCTAACATATATTTAAGTGCATAAAAATTATTTCCGTCTTAGCCTTACCAAAGAAATTGCCCAAACTTCTACCAATAGTAGCTAAATGTTGAAATTGGGAATGTTTCAACCAAACAATGACTACATTTGTTATAGTTTTAGCTAGGTTAAAATATATGGACATGTGATTTCGATAAAATCCTCTTGCCCTTAGAAAATATTAGTCACATCTTGAATTAGATCTTTGTCCTTTTTTACTTAAAAAGAAGAAAATTTAGAATCCTATTTTCCAAAAATAAATTCTCATTTTCCTCTTCAATAAGGGTTTTTAGTATAGGTCAATCCAAGCATCCATAATTCAGGGTCTTGTCCAATGAATCATAAAATTTCCAACTAAGAGTTTACCATAAAAAATAGATTATTTTCCTTTTTAGGGCCATAGATGAAAGTAGGTTTTGGTGTCATATTCAAATTTTCTATAAAACTAAGACTAAGGGTTGTGGCCTGATTAGTAGCTACTATTACTAAAGAATCATAGTCATGAAACTTAGATTAAAAGATACAATTAACTTTTGAAATAATTAATGGTAAACTAAAGAAGAACTTAGATATTGTAAGTGGTGGGCCTACAAACATAATCACACCAATAGGTAGTTGCACCTAAGAAATAAAATTAACCTAGAACCTTAGCACATTTCTCTTTCCTAGTTTGTATCTTATTTTTATTTTTCTATTGCCCTTTCATGTTGAAAATGTATAATTAATTCAAGAAATTCATTGCATGCCATTAAAAAGATATGTTACCATTTTCTACTAACATAAATCCTTCCATTTTAATGTGAGAGTTCTTTGTGTGTTGTTTATTGTGTGTGTTTGTGTTTGTTGTGCATGTGTGTGAGAGAGAGAGGAATTAGATGAAATTTTAAGAATTTTAGACAAAGAGATAGATTGCGTGAAAATTGAAGTTTTTAATAGTCTATAGATCTTTTACAAAAGGTGCATTTTTTATTTCATCGATACAATTTTTATGAAAATAAAGATTTACCTCCCATTAAATATTATTTTTAAGTTTTTTAGTTATAAATATGACAACAATAAGAAGTTGTAACTAGTAGTTGACATTGTACAAAAAAATGTTAGTAAATTTATTAAAATTAAAAGCATAGATAGAAAGAAAATTATTTATAAAATGGAAAATAGGATAAGAATGTCTTCTTGTTAATCATGTAATGGAATATAATGAGCATATTCGAAAAAGGTGGAGATTGCTTCATATGGAGGTATAACTAAAACATAATTTGAGAATATGATGAGAGCAACATACATGAAAAAAAATTCAATTAACTATTACATTTTACATTTTAGCTAGAGCCCATCCAATGATAGAATACCTAAAATATAATATTTTACTATCTTTAATAGGCACTCCTAACTTTTCTACATGATAGTCAATAAATAGTTTATCTGAATGGGAAATTCATCTTGCTAAGGTGTAAAAATAGGATATATGTATTATTATCTATAGAAAGCCATGTCCATCAACCTCATCTACTCTTTATTCATAAAATGAAAAAGTAAAATATTGCATAATCTAGATGTTAACTATTTAATAAATATTTAAATGAGATTTGGAGGTATGGATGACTATATAATTGCCAAAAGGTTGGTGTGCATAGTTGTGGATAGAGATTTAATAATGAAAGGTCGTAGAACTATTTTTGTTGAATATACAAACTCCTTGTTCATTGTACAAAAATTTCCTTCACTACATGGCCCATAGAATGAGTTTAGCATTTAAGATTGTGAGCAAATTTTCTATAGTATTAAAAGCTAAAGACCAAGTCCACAAGATCCATTGGTAATTTTGTCAAATTTCCTTTTTTTTTATTACAATATTTTTTAAAAGGAATAACTATAAGATACAAGATTGGTAAGGATTTTGATACTAGATCAATATCCTTGAATAGTCCAAAGTAAAGATTATTTGTAGAATATCAAACCTTTCTTAAAGTAATGTATACAAATTACCTCATAATAGACAAAGATCGTGACCTTCTATTTATGTTAAATAATAAAGAAAACCTTATAACTTTATCTAGTACTCTTTTTGTGTTGTATAATATGAACATTATTGAGAAAAACTATAAAGAAACATCTATACTATATTTCATAATATATATAAATTTATATAAAATGGTATGTATGATCCTTGAGAATATATATCTATAAGAAAAGTAATTGGTAATAATTAAATTTAACATTTGGCACTTGATGGAATATGTGGACAATACTACTATTTTTTAAAATTTCAATTCAAGTAGAGTTATCTATCTTTGCATGGAGATATGAGATATTGATGCACTATTTCACTAGGATTAGGCACCTACTAAAGAAGAACCCATTCCTTGGCATGCTACTCCATTCCATACCAATTTAACACAAACCTTTAAAAATAATGAAAATAATGATCAGAAATATCAAATTCAAACAAAAAAGATGTAATTAGAATGTTATGCGTCAATTCTTGAAATAATAGACTAGTCAAATTTATTAAAAAATTAAAAAAATCTTCAAAATAATGAAAATAATGATGAACAATATGAAATTGAAATAAGAAACGTGTAATTTAACAATATTCTAGATGTAAATATAAAATAAATAAACCAGTTAGTTTCATCAAACAATGATTAAAATTCCTTTAAGTAATTATAAGTATGATTATATGTCATAGAATGTAAATCATATGGAAAGATATAACTTGTGGGTCCTATCATGGAATTTTCTCTTTTACAAACTGTTGCAATTTTTTTATGTTTGAGAAGATGTATGTGCACTATAACATGCACATATTATAATGCACAGTCACTATACTTTACTTTATAAATTCCAACTATTAGAGTTAAATTTGTATTGGAAATATAACAACTACTAAACCTACATGTGAGTTGTGCAAATACATGTTTTATATAAGACCTACAAAAAGAAGAAAATGTTGAGTATGCTCTCCATCAAGTTTACAGAGTTTAAGAAACTATTTCAAAAAATAAAGTCATGATGACATGAATCTCTTTCTTATTCTAGTAATCATGTACTTTTCCATAATTCAAATAAATTAAGATTCCAGTCCTTAATTTCTTTTGTTCATACCTTCATTTTTGCCTAAAATTTATATTTATTTTTTGGTATCATTTTTCATCAACTAATCAAAATTTGAAATAAATTACATATTTATATTCTAGACTCCATTCTACACATTCAAAAAATATTTTAAATTATTTTTCTCAAAATCAAGGAGTGGGGTGCATTCTTCATTTTTCATTTTCTAAGATGTGTCTACTTTGAAAATTACTAAAAAGTCATGCATTCATTAAAATTTTGAGAAAATATATGGCATAAACTACATGATGTTAGAAAAATTTCTAATAAAGGGATTTATGAAATACTTATAACAAGCCAACATTTTAGGGGGAGCACACTTGATGCTTTGATGTTTTTTTTTTAATGTTAACACCATTTCTTTAGCTCCCCTCATCTAATCTCTTAATCTACACCATTATTTTACAAAATAAGTATTTTTAAAACTTGATTATGAGAAATAATGATCTTTTATTATTGAATCTTGAAAATTTGAGTTAGTTATTTTGAATTGTTTATATAAGATCAATATTTACTAATTTCAAGAAAAAAATTCCACTTTTGACTCTCTTTTGATTTCTACTTTCCAAATACTTACCTTAATGCTTCACTACTTCCATAATATATATATATATAGAACTAAAATATATTGAAATACATATATCTGATATATCAATCTAAATTATTATTTTGTTTTGGAAAATAAGTTTATTAGAAAATGAGGAATTTATATTAAAAGAGATTTGACTTATTAGACTAATGGGAATGGTACATAGTTGAGAAATAAATAAAAATAGGCCAAGATTTTCTCTTGAAGATTTTATATTTATTTATGATCCTATGAACTTAGGGAAAAGTAATTATACACTAAATTAATTTGTCTTTATTGTCTAGAAATTGAATTTCAAATCCTTTAACACATGAAAATGTAGTATTAGTTCTACCATTTATGAAGGCTCGAGAAGCATAAAGTCCATTAAAGGGTATAATTCCATTTAATATGAATGGCCTAGGCACATGGATATATATGTATTAATAGAGATATTCACAATATATTGAAATTTGGATTATTTTTTAAAAAGAGTTGAATATGAAGCGATAAACCTAAATAGAATGAGATTAATTTTTAAAAAATATATACATGAAGGAACCTATGTCGGTAGGCACAACACTATGAATGTAGCAATTCCTTTTAAGAGAAAAATATGGTGTATGGAGAAATGTACATATAGGTAGTGCTCACAAAATGGTTAAATTGAAGATAAACTTATATAAATGGGGAGATGTATTAATATAATATAGATGTATTAATAGGGAAATGCAAAATATTAATCAAAAGATGTATAATATATATTCATGGGTCAAATTAAGAATAACATAATTATATAAAAAAAAAATTATGAAAGAGATTCAGGGTCTTCTATGGAAAGATAGGTATAGAAGGTAAAGATGTAGATAAGAAATAGATATAATTAAGCATGTGTGTATAGGTTAAAAAATTGAATATAAATGAATAGATATGAAAATGAAGCGTGGGATATATTAGGAGGAATTTTCTTATTATTTTCTAGGATTTTAATAGCATCAAAATTCATTATTTCTAGTTATTTACCAACTACTAAGTATGGAAACCATAAAAATTTGTTGGTCAATAGAATCTAGAATTGGGCAGGGAACAATGACCCAAAGGCAGGTTGGCGTTTAACGAGACGTGACCAGGAGCATGTTTCCCACTGACGGTGAATACTAAGTCCTGCACACAGATTTTTCCTCAAGTTAAAGAAAAAGTCTCTCTCCGTGTCTGTCTCTCTCTGATGCCCGAATTTCCCGCGTCTCCTTTTCGATTGGAAATTTTGACTCCTTGTACCCACAAAATAAACTTCGTCTTTTTATCCATTAAACATTTTAAATGGTGAAATTAGTATGCTCCGTCATTTTCGTGTCTATTGATGGAAATATTATAATATAATAATATACTAATAAGTTACAATTTTAGATTAAATTTTATTGTTGTTTAATTTTTATTTTTTACATTGTATTTATTTATTTTTGTTGGTTATTTTTATTTTATTTGTATTGGTATTTGTTTTTATATATTATTTTCTTATAATGAAATTAATAATTTATTTTTATAGATCATTTTTGCATAATTTTATAATGCCATAAGTTAAAGAGGGGAAGTATACGAATTATCTTTGAATCATAAAATATCAATTTTAAATTTTAAAAATTTTGACCATCTTTATAAATGGTTAATAGAAAATTTAATGCACATTTGTGTAGCATGTTAGTATGTCATGATATTTTCACATTCAATGTGGACTTAATTTCATATGTTGAATCATTAGAGCTCACTTTGATTTTAGAGGGAAATAAAATAGTTTAAGTATACTAGCGGTTTTGTGTAGTAATAGCAACAATGGGCCGATAGGCGGAGAGCGACATGAAAGGCGAGTGATATGTAGACAGTGAGACTGGAAGAACATTAGAATGTGAATGGCATAAGTGGGAACATTAGCTATGAAAGGCATATGCAACATTGGGCATATGTCGTAGTAGATGTAGACAATACAATTACATATTAGGGAATCCAAGGAACAATACAACTCTGTGAAGTACTCAAACATGCAGAATTCTCAAGGAAGCGCAGTGGGGCTCATAGACCCATTATTTTGCATTATCAGAGCATGCTCCAAATAATAAAGTACATCATCTATAACAATCTTAGGGTTAATGAGGTCACAATAAGATTCACTTTCTTGGAGATAACCATTAAATGTTGAGAATTATCAATGAGTTTATTAGATTGGGCTTCATGCATAGTATGCACGAGAAAATGAATATGATTTTTATGATTAGATGTCATAACTCCACCTACATAACAAAGTAATATGCAATGCATGTCTGTAAGGCCCCACCTCGCATGTGATTAATACAATCCTAGATTGTTATATAATTTTCTTAAATAGATGGATAGATATATTATAGGTGATAATTAAAGTGATTGAGTGGCAACAATATTGTATCTCATTTTTACCTTATAGTTTATTTTCATTATTTTATTTGAAATTATAATGGGAACCCTAATGGGTTAAAAGGAGGATATGTATATAAAGGATAAAGTGTGTAAGTAATAGGTGGTGAAAAAATAACTTTGTTGAATATATATATACATATATAGAGGTGTAAGTGTTGGTTAAAAAACAATTCTATTAACATTCAATTAATTATTTCGTGATAACATCTTTATTATTGGTAAGTAGTTTGGTGGGATAAATAATAATATTATGTAGTTAATTTGTTAATTAAACAAAAATATTATTATTAAATTTGAAAATATTTCATTAAATAATACCAATATCATTAAGTTTTATTAGCTAATCAAAATATAATATTATTATGGATAAGGTTCAATGTCTAAATTGATGACATTACTAATGTGTATTTAGTTGGGAAATAATAATGTTGGCATAGTATTAGTTGAATTCATGATTATATAAGCCCAACCCATAATTTAGCCACTGCATACATTCTTTATGATACAAACTAAGGATCTTTTCATAGCTAGTAACAAAGTACCCTAGATGAATTAAAGTTAAAACAATCTAAAAATAATACCAATATCATTAAGTTTTATTAGTTAATCAAAATATAATATTATTCTGGATAAGGTTGAATGTTTAAATTATTGATGACATTACTAATGTGTATTTAGATGGGAAATAATAATGGTGGCATACTATTAGTTGAATTTATGATTATATAAGGCCACCCCATAATTTAGCCACTACATCAATTCTTTATGATAGAAACTAAGGATCTTTTCATACCTAGCAACAAAGTATCGTAGACAAATTATGGTTAAAACAATTTAATTAGTTGTGTGATGTAGAGTATAAGCAATAGAACAATAATCAACAATTCTGAGTGGAATCTAACATGAAGTGTATAAGATCAACTATTTTACTCCATTGTAACCATAAGCTTAAACATATCAATTTTTTTTAATCCTACATCAGAAAGATAGTGATTTGTACATAAAAAATATAAAGTAAAACTCAACACAATGAGGCCTGCTCTCCACCCTACCATATGGGTCATGGAGCCTCATGGACTCACCAAATCCCTGAGAAAGAATACAGATTGGCCACCACTGTGATTAGTGGTGAAATGAATATTGCATATTACAATCAATATAGAGTACATTAGGATCTAATTATCTATTTGACCATTGTTGTTGCTTTTACAGTCACTATCATTATTCGAGAAGGTTGTTTGTAACACATTAGTTCATCAAATACTGCATTATGGTTGGAGCATGGTCTGCAAGAATAATAAAAAAGTGTGAAATTTAGTGTGGTGATTATGCAAAAACATAATGAACTAGATAACATTAACTATTTTACTCCATTATAGTGATCACAATAGGAAGCTAAAACTCATAGGTACAGTCCTATGCAAAACTTTTACTGTAAGGGCCAGACCATATACAACTTATATGTATACAAAGTGTGAATTTTAGTGCAGTGATCATGTCTAATTCATACACAATGTCTAAATCAGGAGATATCAAAGTTCTATATTTTATAATACATATCTTGCCCTATTTAGCCATACTTGGTGCCTGTGATAGAATGCAGTATGTACAAAACAAAACAAGGACCGATTTCCACCCTACCATATTGGCCCATGGAGCGTTATGAGCTCTCAACAAACGACTAAGAAAGAAAATAAATTCTCCATCACTATGACCAATGGTGAAAGCAATGTTTCGGTTGCTAATGACTTAATAGAAGATCTAATGGCATCAAAAGGGTTGCAAAACATGACTGTTTGGGTTGTGGCTAGCTGCAAAAATGAAAGCGTTACCTAAATTTTAGTGTAATAAACAGGAACCATTGGTAGAAAATAAATAAATTAGAAAATATAAAGACATAATTAATTACAAACGTGATGCAATGTAGTTGTAGTAGAACACAGTAAGTAAAATCACTAAGGCATACCTTCTGTACGGAATGGATTGAAGTCTAGACACATAAAAGGAGACCTTCTCTTCACCCTACCATATTGGGTCACAGAGCATCATCGACTATTCTCCCTTGGGAAAGAG
>VDFB02385810.1:0-51418 GCA_007258455.2 Sequoia sempervirens
GATGGAAACGTTGCCTCTATCACAACATAATGGAAGGATATTTTTTAAGATGTTATAGATGCAATTTTAACTATTAATCTCTCTTCTCTTGATATCTATTTCCTTTTATCTCTCTTATCTCTCTCTCTCTACCTCTCCCCTCTTTGTATATCCCTCTCTTTCTCAAGTCCTCTCTCGTTGTTCTTTAAGTCTCACTCTATTTTTTACTCTATCTCCTTACCCCCCTCTCTCACACTTCCCCCCTCTATCTCTCCCTCTCTCTATTGCAACATAACATGAGCCTGAACTGGTAATGGAGCTTAATTATCTTCTTTGTTTAGAGGCTTTGTTTCGGTCATGTTTGGATCCCTATTAAAATATGCATAGTTGATTTGAAACTATCACTTCTACATTGAAACCTTTGTTGCATAAAAAATATCATTTTCTAAATGGCTTGCCAATTGACCTCATGTATTGCAAAATATTTGTAAAAAATAAACCCAATTTTTTCCTAATTGACCTTCCATAACTCTTCGGCATACCCATTGCACACCAAGGTGTGATTGCTAGTACTTATCTTATTTTTCCCTATGCACCATCAATATGATGAACCACCATCTTGCAACTATAAATAAAGTTGCTTGGAAATCTAATATATAGAGAGACAAATATAGATTTGATAAACTATAGATATCTTCGTACTTTGTAAATATGTTGGCAGTTCAATAAGATACCTTAATGCTCCAGATACCATGTAAAAAATGTCTTAATGCTCTGATACCATGTTAGAAACACAAAATATGAATGCACACAGATTTTTTCCTCTATTTCCCTAAACAACAGGGGAATACAAAACAAAATTATGCAGAATAACAAAAAGAATAGATTGGAGACATGCGGCTGGGCATGCAAACTTGCTTCTTCTATTAAATTAGAAAATAACCATTACGAAATGATTTCAAACTACAAACTACAAATTACAAATTACAAACTTGACTTGCAACATTCTAGAGTTGCACCCACAAAATAGAAACAATTAGGAGCTTCTCATAGCTCTCTGTACTTCTACACTGAATGATCTAGAGCTATCTGTCGCGCCCTGCAACCACTGTAGCTAATCTGTAGCTATCTGGAGCTATTTGTTGATCCCTGCAAACACTGAATAGTTTGGCACTATTTGCTACTCCTTCCACAAAACATTCTTTGTTGCTACTGCAACTTCACCTTTTGCAAATCACTTGCAAAATTCTATGCCAATCTTCTGCCACTAATTGACTGTTCTCTTTTCTAACAATTACATTCCTTCTATTTTTCCATTCAAAAATTCCCTCTCAAAATTAAAACTTACCTACCAAAGTAAATTCTGGGAATTCAAAATTTCCTACCACATTAAATTTTGTCCAGTCAGGAGCAGGACAGGGATGAAATTCCCCAAACAGAAACTACCGTTGAAAGCTACTGACAGGTAGGTAGATAGCTGGGGAGTTTGACATGTGAATAGGCTCATTCAAAACATTTAATATTTCTAACACTCCCCCTATGGTTGAGCCATCAAACAAACTTCATTCTTCATACAAATCAATAACACCTAAATTTCTTCTTAGGCGTTCAAAGCAATTTCTGCTCAAAGGTTTGGTGAAAATGTCTGCAAGCTGTTGCTCAGACCTACAAAATTTCATTTTGATTTCACCTTTTTCAACCAATTCTCTTATGAAATGATACTTCATTTCAATGTGCTTGCTTCTTTCATGAAAAACTATATTTTTTGTCAAAGCAATTGATGAAACATTATCATAAAATATACTTGTTCAATCTTTTTGTTATTCTTTCAAATCTGTTAAGGTCCTCCTTAGCCAAACAACTTGGCACACTACTGCATTTGTTGCCAAATACTCAGCTTCAGCTGTAGATAGGGAAACTATGGGTTGTTTCTTCAAAGCCCATGAAATGAATCCTGATTCCAAGTGAAACACTTTTCCAAATGTGCCCTTCCTATCATCCACACTCTCTGCCCAATCACTATCTATGTAACCAACCAACCCAAAATCATTTGTTGCACCATACAAGATGCCATAGCCTTTGCTTCCATTCAAATACCTTAGGATTATTTTACCTCCTTTCCAATGTGACTCTTTTGGAGTCTCCAAAATCTGGAAATTTGACTTACACTGTGCATTATATCAATCATTGTTTTTGTTAAATACATTAAACTCCCAACCAAACTCTTATACATGGTTGGATTTATATTGTTGCTACAATCTTCTTGCTCAACTTCATACCTATGGTTGTTAGTGTGGGGGCATACTTGCTATCTTGTATCCTAAACCTTTTCAGAATATTTGCTACATACTTTTCTTGAGAGATAAAAATACCATCATGCATTTTTTTTACTTCTATGCTTAGAAAATACCTCAAGAGACCTAAGTCTGTCATTTCAAACTCTCTTTTCATAGCCTCTTTAAAATCAACAATGAGGTTTAATCATCATCCCTAGTAAAAACTAAATCATCAACATACAAGACAACAATTAAAATCTTACCATCAGCTCTCTTGATGTAAAGAGTGGGCTCACCATCGCTTTTGTTAAAGCCATTGCTCAACAAATATGAGTCAATACTATTGTACCATGCCCATGGAGCTTGCTTCAGCCCGTAAAGAGATTTCTTCAGCCTATATACCTTTTTTTCATGACCCAAAACTTCATAACTAGGTGGTTGCTCCACATATACCTCTTCTTTCAATACTCCATTCAAGAAGGCGTACTTCACATCCATTTGAAATACCTTCCACTTGTGTTGGGCTGCAATTGCTATGATTTCCCACATGGTTTCCATCTTTGCAACTGGAGCAAATGTCTCATCATAATCTCTCCCAAACTATTGTTTGTATCCATTGACAACTAATATTGCCTTATGCCTCTCTATTCTCCCATCGACATTGCTTTTGGTCTTATAGACCAATTTCACTCCAATTACTTGCTTTTTGGGAGGAAAATCAATTAACTCCCATGTTCTATTCCTTTCTATTGCATCTATCTCCTCATCCATGGTTTCACACAATTTCTTTTATTTCACAACATCCTCAAAATAAATTGGATCACTATGAGAAAATAATGCAAAATTCACACTCATCAAATTCTTCATCATACCTTTCACTTTAGTAGATCTCCCTTAGACTCTTGGTCTTTCTTGGCATTAGGGAGGCAAGAGTGGGATCTGAACTTTCACTACTGTTGTTGCTTTGTTGATTAGACCCTATTCAAAGCTATCTAGAGCTCTCTTTCTGTGTCTATGCAGTGTTTTGGAGCGATCCAGAGTTGTTCTGGAGCTATCGGGAGCTAATGCATACTCATCTTGTTTCACTTCATACTCTTTTCCTTCTTCACCTAGAGCTATCGATAGTGGTTGGGAGCTGTCAGAATCTTTTCCTCTTCTCTTTTGGCACAAGTGCATATGCCACACACTCGAATACTCTCAAGTTCTCAACCGTCCACTTGCATTTTGTCCATTCCTCTTGTGGAATCTTGTTACAAACTTCCTTTGTAGGACTTCTATTTATAAAATACACTGTTGTTGCTACAGCTTCACCCCAATATTCATCTAGGAGTCTCTTGGCTTTGAGCATGCTTCTTTCCATCTCCATGATGGTTCTATTTTTCCTCTCAACCACTCCATTTTGTTGTGGTGTATAGGTTTTTAGCTCCTTCTTAATGCCATGTTGCTTGAAAAAATTCACAAATTGATTGGAGGTATACTCTCCCCCTCGGTCTGACCTTAGGACCTTGATGAAATGTCCACTTTCCTTTTCATCCTGGGCTTTAAACACTACAAACTTGTCAAATGCTTTAGATTTATGCTGTAAAAAATAAACTTGTGTCTTACGATTGTAATGATCTATGAAGGTCATAAAATATTGACTCTTACCAATAGAAATTATTTCCACAGGGCCACACAAATCAGTGTGCACCAGCTCCAATGGTGCTCTTTCCCTTCTAGAATTTCCTGATTGAAAGCGTTGCCCATGTTGCTTGCCTAAAATATAGGCTTCACATCTACCACTAGGCTCTACTATGGTTGGTAAACCTCCAACCATACCATTCTTTGACAAAATATTCAAACCAGTATAGGGGTATGTGCAGGATAATCATGGAAAAAACAGGCCCTTAAGTGGCAAAAAATCTAGAAAAATAAGAGTTAGGTAACTTGATGTAAAAATTTGAATAAGTTATCTATTTTATTTCAAAAATATGTAAGAATAGAATTTGTAGAAAATTGAATGTAGTTTCTAAACTACTAGGTTTATTTTAAAAATCTATTTGGTGAGATTTTGAGAGGGGCCCTAATCGCGATAGTACTTGCCGTTCAGAGAAAAAATAAGAAGTAGGTGTTTGTCTGACCACCCTAACCACAATAAAATGATAATATTTTTTTATAAGATTTTAGACATAAGTAGATGACTCATGTATGGATGTGATGCATATTTTTTTGTAATTTTTTTTCAAGTAAATAATTAATTATGAATTTTTTATTACAACTTTTAAAAAATATAAAAATTTGTATGTCTAACCACCTTAACTTGGTCAAAACTTTATGAAATTTAATTTATTTTTTTAATCCTATAGTATGCGAAGCATAGAATGTGATGCATGTTTTCAAAAAATGCGATACCGTTCGAAAGCTATAGATGTTTTTCAATCAACCTATCAATCAACACTTTAGTCATAATTCAAATAGAAAATGAATAATAATTATTTATTAAATTCAAAGTAAAGCATAATTTATATTTGTGGAAAGCTGAGAATCTTCTTTAAAAACCCTTTTCATTTCATCAATTTTGGATAAAAAAAAGTCATCAACCACATACCCTACAAATACCCATCATATTGCCACTTTTTGGCCCATCATGATCCTACACATACCCATAGCCTTATTGTCCACACCTGAGATGCCAAAGCTTGGAAGGGTCTTGAATGGTTGTCTTGAACGTTGTTTGTTGTTTTACTATTGTATATTTTCCTGCAACTGTGGACTGAGCTGAGAAACACCTTTCTAGCCTCAATAGAAACATTCTATTCTTCATCATTTGCACTACTACAATTACTTTCTTGCTTTCACCATTCTCATAAATGATGCATTCACCCTTCTCCATCAAAACTTTGTATCCTTTTTGGATTAGATATCCAATACTCATGAGATTGTGCTTTATACCAGGGGAAAAATAAACATCATCAATCTCCTTCTTCTCACCTTGCTTGGTGCAAAACAAAATAGGCCCTTGGCCCATAGCTAGAACTATTTCATTGTTCCCCATTTTTATTTTAGACTTAACATTTTTATCAATGAAAGAAAATAAGATTTCATTACCACTCATGTGGTTGCTACATCCACTGTCTAAAAACCATACCTCATCACTTCCTTGGTCAGTAATGTTGCACATGATGAAGTCCTTTTGTTAATTACCTTCAGCCACTTTTCATCAGCCACATTTGCACTTTACTTGGACTGATCACACTATTTTTCTAGCATTCACTTGCATAATGGCCAAATTTATGGCAATAATAACATTCAACATTTATCTTTCCACCCTTCTTACCTGAGTTATTATTCTTCCTGGCTTGTCTGGAGATGCACTGAGAGCTGTTTTCTCCCTCTTGGCTATGTGCTTGTCCAGAGCTATCATCTCCAACATTTCCACGTCCAGATCTACCTCTACCATTTCTGGAGATGTTTCTACCTCTCACCTTGCCTCTTGCATTGGCTTGAGCTTTGAATTATTTCTTGTGGGAATAACTTGCAGAACTATTTAGGTGTTGCTCATGGGTTTGCAGAGAACCCATCAACTCATTAACGAACAAGGTTGAGAGATCCTTTTCCTCTTCAATGGCAATCACAACTGCATCAAACTTTGTGGGTAAACTTCTTAGGATTTTCTCCACAATCCTTTGGTCTTCCATGACTTCTCCATTTTTATCCTCAACTAGTTTATCAAACCTGAAGTTCTTGTGTGAAAGTCTGAGATAGACTCACTGACTTTCATTTAGAGAGTCTCAAAATCTCTTCGAAGCATCTGGAGCTTCACCAATCTAACTTTATCAGTCCCTTTGTAACTGATTTGGATAATTTTTCAAGCTTCCTTTGCATAGTTAGCTACTTATATTCTAGGAAAAATGGCCTCTATCAAGGCTGCTTCAATCAGACTCAATGCTTTTGCATCTTTCCTCCTTGTCTCCTTCAACTGGGTCTTCTGGTTGTTTGTAAGAACAATATATGCTACTGGACCAGTCACATCATTGAACCCACTGATCACAAACTCCCACAAATCATTTGCAACCATTATGGTCTTCATTTTCTTTTCCCAAACATCATAGTTTTGTCCATTGAATGGTGGTGGTTGTTGCCAACTCTTACTCTCATCTCCAGCCATGTCCCCAACAAAGAAAACTTAAAACACCCAAAAAAATGCCCAACTCACTCAAGATTTAGAGCCTTCTGGCTCTGATACCTTGTTAGAAACACAAAATACGAATGCACACAGATTTGTTCCTCTATTTCCCTAAACAACAGGGGAATACAAAACAAAATAGAATGGAGACACACAACTGGGCATGCAAACTTGCTTCTTCTATTAACTTAGAAAATAACCATTACAAAATAATTTCAAACTACAAACTACAAATTACAAACGTGACTTGCAACATTCTGGAGTTGCACCCACAAAATAGAAAGAATTAGGAGTTTCTCAGAGCTCTCTGTACTTCTTCTACACTGAATGATTTGGAGTTTTCTACCACACCCTACAACCACTGTAGCTAATTTGTAGCTATCTGGAGCTATCTGTTGCTCCTTGCAAACACTGAATAGTTTGGAGCTATATGCCACTCCTTCCACGAAACATTCTTTGTTGTTGGTGCAACTTCACCTTTTACAAATCACTTGCAAAATTCTATGCCAATCTTCTGCCACTAATTGACTATTCTCTTTTCTAACAGTTGCATTCCTTCTATTTTTCCATTCAAAAATTCCCTCTCAAAATTCAAATTTACTGACCATAGTAAATTCTGGGAATTCAAAATTTCCTACAACAATAAATTATGTGCATTCAAGAGCAGGACAGGGATGAAAATCCCCAAACAAAAACTATCGTTGAAAGCTCTTGACAGGTAGGTAGATAGCTGAGGAGTTTGACGTGTGAACAGGCCCAGTCAGAACATTTAATATTTCCAACATCTTTGATGTACCCATTGCACACCAAGGTGCAATTGCTAGTACTTATCTTTCTCTGTGCACCGTTAATGTGATCAACTACCATCCTACAACTATAAATAAAGTTGCTTGGAAATCTAATATATAGAGAGACAAATACAGATTGATGTCAACCCCTTGTATGAAGAGAGTGTTGGAATGTTGTTGGTGTAGTTATTGATTTCTTACTTCAATATAGTTGCAGAAGTGGTGATAATGGATGTACTATAATTGATGAGAGGTGTTACAGTTGTTGTAGACATGTTGCAAAGATGTTAGTAGTGTTGTTGATGTAGTTGGTTCACTTGGCTTTCAAGTGCTTTTGAGAAAATTTGAATAAAAGAAAGTTCAGTGTGACAGAGTGGTGTTCAGTGTTATGCTCTGCATTTCTTCATGATTGAAGATATTCCTACATGGTTTGGATATGATGATAAGAGGTGTTCAAAGGCTCTATATCAAAAAATTTAGGTTTTGGATCGTTATGTAGTGAAAGTTGTGTTTTAGAGTATGTCTATCTAGTGGAGCAGGGTGTCTGGAAGAAATGAGACTACTTCACATTTCTCTACAGTGAAGATTCTTATCTTATAGATCTAAGAACATGCTTGGGTAAAAGTACAAAGCTATGTCACACTTTTTAGAGGAAATGACCAACACTAATCCAACTTTTAAACTTGAATCACTAAAAAGTGACATATATGTTTTAAATTTTTAAATGATGTAAACTAATAAAATATTTATTTTTTATTATATTTTATGCTTGCATGTTTTATATATAAATAAAAAATTATTTGAATATAGTCTTTTATAAATTTACAATATAATTCAGTTGTTGAAAAAATGCTGAAAATTAAAGTTACATGAGATGTCAATCTTTATATACTAATTTCTTTTCCTTCAATTTTTTTGTGTGTATTTGTAACTTCAAACTTTAGTGCATGGATTTTTTCTTTTCCAATTTTGGAAAATATATATTTTTAAAAACATATTAAAATGTCTGCGTATTAAAACATAGTTTTTTTCATTTGACATCAACTTTTATAATATCTATTTATCTAAAATGGAAAAAAATATACCACCTTGATATAGATTCTTTTATCTAGTGCATCATATTTTTCTCAATTTTTTTAAATAAGTAAATTACTATTTTTCCTTGACATGGTAATCAACCTAATATTTTATGTTGATAACCTACTTTTAGTAAAAATAAAAAGGAAAATATGAATAATAATTAAATTATTATTATTATTATTATTTTGAAAACTACACTTATGGATCTACAAAAGGGTATTTTCATATTTAAGAGAAAATGTTATTTACATGAGTAGAAGTTGTTGAAACATCAAGTTTTTCAAATAAATCTTTTTTTTGGTAAATTGGTCTCAAAGTGGTGCTACATATGCATTTAACCAACAATTTTAGCTACAAAAGTTTTGGATATATATCTAACTTAGCTAGAATGAATCTTACAAGATCATATGTTTGACCAAAATAGATTTTTAGTTAGAAATACCTAAATTCACTGGTGTTAATAAGTTGGTCGAAAGTGTGACACAAATTTGTAATTTTACTTGCTTATTTTGTTTGTACCTACATTTCCTTTAAGTTTCAAGTGTTGCGGTGTTACACAAGGTTGTTTGGTGTGTTGGATGTCTGTGCTAGCGTGTTTGGTTGCACCAGAATGATGGTTTTCTTAGTTTTAGGTGGTTGTAGCATAGTTACAAAATATTTTGATGATGATGGAATATTTTGAGAGGAGGTATGAACATTTTGGAGTATTGTTATGTGAACTACAAAGATTTTTTTGAACCTAGTTAAGCATGAACTTAACTATTAAGGGTGTCAATGTAAGTTTTCCTAACATAGCATGTTAACACTAATTGTGGAGGATAATTTTTGGTTGTGGAAGTATTGAGAAGCATGTTGATATAGATTTCAATCATAGTTAAGGTGTGGCATGGTTTTCCTTCACTTATTTACATCTTGGAAGTGTTTGGTGCTGACCTATTTGATGTTGTATGGTTGAGGTGCATACGTTTCCTTAAGGCTGGCCTAATCGAGATTGTTTTAGGTCATGGATAGTATATATACCAGGCTAGTTGTTGTGTGGATGTAGTAGAGAGTCTGTGTGAAGTGAAAAATGTGAAAGATGTGAAACTAATCAAGTGTGGTGATCTAAGTGTGAGCCTTAATGCTCATGACTCCCAGATATAGTGAGCATAAGGTGTCTATATTTTAGTCTATTGAATGAGTTGTTTGTGCTTTAATGGAGATGTATCTTCAGCATAAGAGAGATCCAATGTTAACAATTCAAATTGGAAATGAGCCACCCCTTCTTATATCTTCATTCTTATGGATAGTGAGTTATTTGCAGTGAGTCGGGTTCTTTCTTTTGGGCAGTGAGCCTATTGCATTCAGTGCTTCTATTACTTTATATTGTGAGCTAACCCTCACCATGGTTTTTCCCTTCTTCTTTTTTCCACATAAATCTGGTGTTCCTATGTGTTTGATTTTTTTGCATTATTGTTTCTCATGTTTACATTTTGTTAATGCTTAATAAGGGTTAAATGGTTAATACTTGGGCTTGAAAGTATATTGAGGGATTTAATATTTAAAGTATGCAACCGATTCATCCCCCCCTCAGTTTTCCTATGCATCTAACACAAGGTCATTGGGATAAAGCCTTGCAACTTAACATCAAAGATAAGAATGGACATTTTCTCTCGGTACAATGCTGGACCCACATCTGGGACAAAGATTGCAATGACTCTAGATATGTTATTTTGAAAATGATTTTTTAATAGAAATCATGTACAGATTGGGTATGCCTGAAGTTAGATTTCCTAAGGAAAATTTGGATTTCCTTAGATGAAAAGATAGGAGGGAAGAATTAGGAGTGTAGCATAATTGGGGGGACTACTACCTACAATAGCTCTATTGTTATCAAAATATATGGGTGCCCAAAGGGTCCCCATGTGTTTCCTAGATGTGTGCCACTTAGATTGGAATTTATGGAAATCATGTGGCAGTTGAATGAACCAAATAAATTTCACCTGAAGAAGTAGAAGAAGGATTTTTTTTGTCCTTTCTCCATTGCATTTTTTGATTTCACCTCAACAAGAGAGGGTTTGGAAAAAATAGGTGATATGCTTAAAAATTATAAGATGTAATAGGGGAGGATCAGGGAATTTGATCCTGAAGGATTCATACACCTGGTTAGGACAAGAATCAGGTCAACTCCACCAAACTCACTATAGTGAATATTTCATAAGGAGATGCAAATATTTTCAGGATATGGCTCATAGAAGGCTAAAATGGGTTGCATTTACTAAAGAAAAAGATGTCAGGATAGCAAAGATAGGTATTACCCTGGTGCATTCTCTAAAATTGAAAATAGGATTGCCAAGAGTGAGGAACTTGTAAGAAATTTTGAAAGAGTCCTTGGTAAATCCTCTACCCTTGAAGAAATACCAACACATCAACCTAGACCTGATTCTTCAATTGCCAAGAGACCTCAAGGGCCTATTATCAAAGAAAATGTACCATCAAGTCCACCATAGGTTGCTCCCCCTCCTCCCCCTCAAATAATCAATGTGGATTCTTCTCCACAAGAACAACCATAGAAAAGGATGAAAATTGAGCAAACGTTGTTGGCTAATGACTCCCTCAATCAAGATCAAGATCAAGATGTCTAGATAACCACTGATGAAATCCAACAGTACATGCCTTCTCTCCCAAGACCTAGTATTATTGGACTCCTCCAGCAAAGGTTTGGGTTAGATGTAGCAATGAGGAGAGATAATGTGAACAATTTTAGAGAGTTCGCATGTGAGAAATTCATCTTTGATGATGAATTTGTGAAGTCACTAGAGTTCAGAGATTTTTTTATGAGAGAAAAGAGGGAATATTAACACAAAAAGATTGAATTAGCAAGAGCAAAAGTGCCTCAAGAAAAGTATGAGAAGGTCTCTAGCAAAGTGTTGGAAGAAATGAACTTCAAAGAGAAGAACATTACCCTTGAGGAAGGGATAAAAATTGTGCAAGATAGTGGGTTACTACTACTCCTAGAGTTGAACATTGATTCAAAAATTGTTTTTGATACCATCCAAAGATAGGATGGGGAGGATTTTTCCTTTGAGGAGCCAACAAAGGTAGCATTGTTAGGTTCAGGGTTTAAACCACAATGGGAAGCCCTTATAATACGTGCTCTATCCACAAATACAAATAATTGAAAGGTTGTTGAAGCCTCAAAGGATATAAAAGGAAGTATAATTGTAAAGAGGATGGACCAGATAATTTTTCCCCTGAATTTGCCTCATTAGTATTGGATGTTGCTAAGTTTAATGAGCTTATTGTTTGAAGATTGTGCAGGATAAGTATGTTACATTGCTAAATGACCATATAGAACTTACTACAGAGTATAGGGTAAACCCACAAAACTGGTTTACAATTCCATTGAGGAAGGAAAAATGCATTTTTAGATGGAAAAAACTTTAGGGGGTTTGCTAGAACTAGGAGGGTTCACTGGAACCCCCTAAAGGGTTCGCTAGAACCACGAGGTTTGTTAGAACCACGGGGTTTACTAGAACCACGGGGTTTGAGTGAACCCCCTTTAATGGGTTTATTTTTTAATTGCATTAAAGGGGGGTTCGAGCTAAACCCCCTAGTTCTAGTGAACCCTGGTTTGCTAGAAGCCCCCTTTTCCCCCCTTCTCCCCCTCTAGCACGAAAAATCTCCAATTTTTTTCCCTTTGAAGATTGAGTTGAGGGTTAAAATGGAGGATACTTCATAGACCCAACTGGATGATGGTAGTCCTCAGAATGAGTTATCCAATGAATATAATTTTAAAATGTTTTGGTTTTATTATGTATTTGTTTTTTTAGTTTGCTTAAACATAGGTTTTTCACCGAAAATCAAGCTCTCTATTCTGTACATGTGGAAAAATAGCAGATTATAAAAAAAAATAGAAAAATATCGTGCACTAGATATTGAAGTCCTTGATCCAACAAAAAAAATTTGAATTTCAATATATACAAAAAAATTTATGTTGTATACGGTCCACCTATGTCTGAATTGTAATTGGTTTGACTTCGAAACTTGATTAAGGAAAAAATGTTCAATAAAACACTATTAAACAAAATGAAAGCACTAGATATCATAGTTACAAATCTAAATTCAAAGAAAATAGAATTTTATCCTTCATGGAAAAGAAATTATGTTGTATACGGGAGCATCACTCCTTAAAAATGGTGTTTACTAAAAAAATTAGTTTTCAAAGGAGATGGAAAAAGAAGTGTAATCTGATTCCAAAAATTTTGAAAAAATATATTTAGAATCTACAAAAAAAATGTCACAAATCACTAGTTTGCATCATCTTCAAATTCCTCACAATTTAGCCACTATAGGTGCCTAAAAGTGAAGATTTAGTTAGAAAAAATTAGTTCAGTGTCTAGTTTGACCAAAAATTGTAAACCAGTATTGTGGGATCACCCTATAACAAACTAGAAATTCTAGAGGCTCAAGTAGCATTCCCTCCTATTATTACAAAAGAAGTAGGCTCCTCTTTAGCAACACCTCTAGCCAATTTAGTAGTTGAGAATAATAAACTTAAAGAGAAAGTTCAAATGATGGAGAAGCAAATTAAAAATTCTTAGAAAGCCCAACATGAAGAGAATGTGCATGTGGTAATATGCATCTTGGAGCATAGATTTTCAAAGATTCTGAGGAGATTAGAAAATTCCTATATGCAACATATATAAATTTGAGAGGTGTTATTGCTAGGGTAGAAATGGATCGAGATAGACATAAGAGGATTTTCACCAAGTGGATCCCTAGAATTATTATTCTAGAGGGCATGTAAAAAGGATCTTCCAATTCACCAAATCCTCCACCAAACATTCATCCAACCTACACTTTGGCCAAGATAGCGCGGGCAACATAGGAATTTATGAAAAGAATAATTTAAATTGCATAGGTGAACCTCGGTTATTTCCTACACATTGAAACCAAGGTTATGCCTCATTTATTCAAAGATGGAAGAGAGATAAAAACTTTAAATGAATGGAAGGGGAATTTTACTATTTTGATTCCCACTCTACTCATAATCTATAAATATAAAAAAATTGACACAAATGAACTTAATTCTTATTCAGATAAGTTGGTCAATGTTGATCACAACATAGAGGTCTTTTGTAGAGAAGCTAGTGCAACACTTAACAATAGATATCAGGAGTATCCACAAAATTTTGATTTACTTCTTTCCCATGAATGGCCATCAAATGGACTATTTAAGGTATGAGATGACAAGTATAATAAATTTCCTAGCCTGACTCCTCCTATGTGTCAATTTTTTATGTTTTACACCCTAGATTTTGATTGTCAGATAAATCTTGACTTGCCATGTTTCTTAGTGAATTTTGAAGATCTTGTACAGGAAATTGATGCAAATTTATTTAATACTTATTCAGATAAGTCAATTAATGCAAATCATAGCATAGAGGTCTTTTACAAAGAGACCAATGCAACTCTTGATACTAAGTATCAACAATATTTCTATAATTTTGATTTGCTTCTAGCTCATGAATGGCCTTTGGAAATAATTTTTAAGGCTCCAAATTAAAATTATAATCATCTACCCAACCTATGACTACTTCTATGCATCAATTTTTATGTCTTCTACCTTGGATTTTGGTTGTGAGGAGAATCTATTTAGATATTCTAAGGGAGTTCGAGTAGCCTTCTTGTAATCTCCCTGCAAATTATGAGGATTTTTCCTTGTTGATTCTCTTATGTTATAAAATGGAATTCCAAGACTCATTCTAGGGGTATTGTTTTGATTCTTAGTAAGTATTTGTATACAATTATATTGTACAATTAAATTTCTTGAAAATGTAGATAAGAAATATAGTAATTTTACTCCCTAATAACAACAAATGACTCAAATACTCTATGTATTATCTTAAGTTTGAGTATCAACTTATCATGCTCTCTAGTATTGTACACTCTCTCTTTTGAAACAATATAATCAAGGATTATTTGTGGTTCTCATATCATATATTATGTTATGGATGCTTAAATTCTTACCTTTTGTTAAAGGAATGCAATAATTTTTCTTCTAGTTTATACATCAGAAATTTTGTGATTACAGTAGGGATTTTTCTCTAGACCCTTTTATAATTCAATTTCAATGTAATTGTTCCTCATTCTTCAAATATGTTCAAACTACCTTCTTAAAAGCAACAAAAATATTCAACCCTTAAAATAGAAAAAATAAGCTCTCTCAATACTCATGAATAGGCATCTTAACAATATAAGTTAAATATTACACCACCCAAAAAAAATCTTCTATTTCATTTATTTAATTATAACTTTTCATTCACATTCTAGTTATTCCTAGTCACCACAAATCTTACAATATTGAACATCATAGTTACACATATCATCTTGTAGTTCACATTATATGTTCTATTGTAATGCTATGAGTAATCCTCAAACATTGCATTCAATTCCAAAACCATTGTGAATCAATTACATAAACCACACTAATGCTTCAACATGAGATTAATCTCCTTTAAATGTGTAGTGTGTTTATCAACACAAATTCTATAGTGTTCAAAAATACCATAAGTTCTTATGCAAGCACCCTTACCTCATAATCTCATAAATATTAACACAAAACAAAATAAAATTCTATAGCAAAGAAAAAACCAAAATGAAACTAGTAAGGCCTTAGTGAGGTTAGAACCTCATCCGAGTTCAATGGTGTCACCCAGGAATACCCACTATTATCATTGCTCCTATGTTGAACCTACCAATCAACAATTGCATATTTGAAAAATACAAACTAGAATACGTACATTTGAAAAATGTAAACCAAACTATGGGAATATGAGGACTATAAACCATAAAACTTGCATGCAAACCCAAAAAAAGATTTCATTTATGTTTACCTACCCAAATACGAAACCTACAATGGCACTAAAGAATGACGATGCAAGCATCACTAAGATGGAAATAAATCCATTACCAAACCATAATTCTCCTCCATTTGTGAAGAATAGTCTAGAACATGCCTCACCATAGCCATCATTATGTCCCCATTCGAAGTGCACTTATTTAAAATGTACAAAAGTTGGTACAATACATAAAACTTAAATCCTACACAATCTAACACACTCTACAAACCACTAAATTAGAAAATACATAATCCAATTTCATACCCTCAAGCATTAAGAAAAGGTACCACACAATAAATGTGATATGATTCAATTATTATATATTATATTATATAGTAACATATTATAATAATCTATTTTTGTGTTTTAGAGAGTCAATTTCTTTAATTAAAAGTTTCTCAAGTAAAAAATATAATATCATTTAAACTTAAATGTTTTCAATAAATCTAAAATTTATAATTATTAGAATTGCCACCCTCCCCCTTTCATTAACTATCATGAGCAGTGCACTCTCCTTTTGCATCCAGAGCATCAAATCATGTTCTAAAAAAGCCTTGTGCCTAAATCAAATACTTACACCTATCCCTCTCTCATTTCTTTCCTTCCATGCCTTTTCATCACTCACTTCATTCTAGCACACCTTTCTTTAGTGTTGAAAAACTGAAATTTCCATGCATACAGAACATGCGCTACAATATCATTTCCACAAATAAAAATCATTAAAAATATTACAAAAAAAACAATAATAACATAATCTAAAAAAAATCCATCATAACTCACATTATAATACTCTAACCATAATATGTAATATATCACTCCAGTTCAATATTAATGTATAATAATAATAAATATTTAAATTTCAAACCAAACATTCCATTCAGATTACTCTTTTAATAATAATACAATACATCATGCTACTGTAGTCATAAAATAATATATAATATATATCCATTTTTTAAAAAAGTATCAAGACACATTGTCTTTATTTTAAAAAACCATTAAATATAATTATTTTTAATTTTTAATTTTATTTTAGAATATTTTGTGCCCATTATGTATTGACCTCACGCCTTCACTGCTCCTATATATTTTATTAACAATTTGGTTGGGTCTTTATCAAAGTCTTGATTATATTATATTATTGCCTTGGCTTGCCCCCTTTGGCCCAGAAAGGTTCACATTAAAAGGTCATTTTGCACATGTTGCAATGTAGTTGCTTATGTTGCCCACCTAAAAAGTGGTCCCCACTGTTTTCCATGCTTCTGCATGAAGAATTTTGTGGAGAGTGTAAAGGTCCACAGAACTGTGGAAGATAGACAATTGTCACCAACCAAGAAGGATTTTGGAATATGAAAAGAAATCTAGAATGCATAGCTAGAATGTGATGGCTCAAGATGAACAAAGTGATCACAAGTGGCAGGTCTTCATTGTAGTGTTGTGTTCCTTCGGAATGCATTTTCTATAGTTGACTACATTGCAAAATTGCACTAGGCATAGGTGAGAGCATTACAAAAAGTGTCGTTAATAACATAAATGTATTATAATAAAATAGTCTAACCATAATATGTAATGCATCACTACAACAATATCAAAATATAAGAATATAAATATTTATAATTCACACGAAAATTTTCATTTACATGTATTGAATTTCAAAAGAAAAGAAAAAATGATCAACACACATCTACATTACACGCATTGAATCCAAACTACACTTCTCAAACAAGAAAGATCACAATCTATGTTAGGTTATCATGCATTAGCTAATAATTAATTAATTTTTAATTAATTATTAGTATAATTTATTCGCATGCACATAAGCTAAACTTAGGAGTGATTTTATATTTTTAGGGTTTTGCTTTTATATAAAACTCAACCCTCATTGTATTATCACTCTAGAGATTTACTCTCAAACTCTCAACCTTTGAGGACTTTTTTTTCCTTGAAGTTTCTTGAGGTTCATTGTTGTAGCTTTTTCTTGTTGAGCAATATTCCATATATTGTTTCCAGATCTCATGTGTGGAAGGTGCCTTTGTTCATTGTTTGATCCTATGGCTCATGTTTTTCACAATTATAACAATCTGTGAGCATATCGACAATGCAAAAGCTTTAGCAGCCTTAAAAACCTCATCTTTTTAATCCAAATCAAACAAATAACACTTAACATTCAAAAATTCTAACATCTGATTGGTCGAAGGAACACCTACAAATTTCCTTTTTAACCACTTTACACTAATGCCTCGTAATTATTATATGTCCTTAAATTATAGTACTATAAAAAATACTAAACAAACCTTATCTAGTACAAAAAAAATTAAAGACTCAAATAGTTTATTACTTAAAAACCACTCAATACTACATACTACAACTAAAAAGCCTTTTTTACGCCTCTTAAACTATGTGAAGGTCACAAAAATGACTCAAACCTTCTCAGCAAATTAAATGCTTGATATTTCCATTTAAAATATGTTTTGTTAAAAATAATTGCATCTTAACCCCTCAAAACATAATAGAACCCTCAAATTTCACTCCCACAAAATAATTCAGGCACCTCATTTGCTAAAACATACACATATTATTTACCCCATTAAGCATTTTGGAATGCAATAGTTCCTACTTGTCAACAGGTACTAAAAATCATGTGAAGACTTGTAATATATATAGTGGAGCCATGACATTCGAAGATGTTACTTTGATCGAGTGTGAGGTCCTCCATTCTGCAGTGTGCACTCCAACTTTGTGATTTGTTTGGTGTTTTTATTAATTTTAAGTTTAGATTTTATATTCAGAAATAATGTTCTTTGTTTTATCTAAAGTATTTTTAGTTTCTAAAATATAATTTTTTTGCTTGAATTTAATTTAATATATTTGTGATAAGGTGTGGTTAATAGATCAGTTAACAATTGTTGAGTGTTTGTGGTGTGTGGTATACCAAAGCTTCCTTGCACAATGTTCTAGAAGACGTTTTCACTATCTCCTTCCTGGAACCTAATACCAATGGGTTCTTGTTGGGCTTGGATGATTAACCAAGTCTTGCTCCAACTCTTCTCCAAGAGTTTTCCACTTGTGCTTTACCTTGGAAGACCAACACCTCTTTTGAAACTAGTATACTCTCTCTTGGACTTAGAAGAATCTAAGTGCCAACATCACATACAATCTTGAACTATTTGCAGGGGAGCTAGAGGTACTGTAAACATGCCTTTCACATCCAATTAGACCCATCTAGGATGGTATTCAATCTTCACACTACCCGATTTCAAGAATTTGTCTTGGTGAGGCCTAATTCCTTGTAGCCCTTACCAGTCACCTTTTTACTTTTCTTGCTTAAGCTTGCCAAACAACCTGGCAAATAAAATTCATTTCCAGACACCCTTTTCAAGCCTTTAAATGTTTCACAGGGTTCCAGACCTCTGTCTCCTCTGTACAGTAGGTTCCTACAATCAAGGGCAATTAGGGCTAGTAGGCCTAATTCCTAGGGTTTTACTGCTTTCTCATTTAAGTCTAGTTCTAATGGATTGATTGAAGCTTCAATCCTTCTGGCATGTGAAGATCTTATCTTACCCTACCTGATACCATGCTTTATCCATACAGTACTTGTAACCCCTGCCTATATTCTTCACTTTTCTCTATCAAACTCCTAACCGGACTGTCCTAGCTCGCCTAGGGTTTGATCTTAAAAATACTTGTTCCATTCCCTATACTTCCTACTGCTAAATATGTACAAGTGATTGGCTCCCCTATCATTTCCATCCAATCTTAGGAAAACCTCGTGGTTAGATTTCATGGGGGAGCCATTTAAAAACTGACTGTTCAAAACAGGGACAACAAACCCTCTATACTCTAATCTATGGATTCAAAGTAACAAATCAACTCTAAACAATTTGATTACAAAATGAAAAATTCTCAATATTATTGTATGTACACAAATCTAATAGCTAATTAATGCATCTAATTCATCTACAAGCACTGTCACTTAAGAACATATAGTATGCACAGGAAAATGTAGATTTCTTTATTCACACAAACCAAAAACTTGATCACAATGCATACTAACTGCTTGTCTACGAGCCACACACCTACATAGATTCCTTTTCCATATTTCAAGCGAAGTTGATCGATCCCATACTCCTGATTTTTAGGGAACCCAAGACAACTAAGTTGCATGCAACCTAACAATGTTGTCATGCAACTTTGCAACATTCTTGCAACTTTGCCATCATCCTACATCTTAGGACCTCAATCTCCTTGATTCTAAGCCAACAACTCCCCTAACTACCTCTTGGCATCTTCTAACAACTTAGATGTGTTTAGCACACATTTAATGCTTTACATTCCAACATAAGCTGTCTAAGGCTAATTAAAGCAAAATTTAACAACAATGAGTAAACTAAGATGACTTTAGTCCTAGTGACTAACTTACCACACACAATCAAGACCTTCTAAGGTCCAAAATAAACACACCATTATCTTGACTTGGCTAAGGTCAGGTACAAGCCAAAATTGAACATAACAAATTGGAGTTTAGCCTAGGTGCTCCTGCACCATCCTCCCCAAAACAAAAGATTTCAATCCACCCTTGGATTGAGCAAGTTGAGATCAATGCCCAACTTCTTGAACTCTGATTCTTTGATCCACTCTGCATCAGCATCAGGTTGACCATGTCTTTTAATCAGATGTTCTTTGTATTCTTTGGTCCTAGTCTTCTTGTAGACCCTAGTATCCAATACACTGTCAGCTTGTTTGACTGTAGCATAGGGCAGTTTGAGTTCTTCCACATCTTGGATGACTTCATGGAGGGTCTAATCCATGTTTGGTGGTGGTCCTTTGTAATGAACTAGATTGGAAATGTTAAAAATAGGGGACAGTCCATTGTCATCTGGTAACTGCACCTTGAAAGCATTGTTTCCATATTCTCCAAGATAGGACAGGGACCTATCCTCTCCATTTGCAACTTATGAGGGACTCCTTTCTGCAGTCTAGACTTGTTTAAATGCACCATCACCAAATCTCCTACATGGAACTGCACTTCTCTTCTATGCTCATCCACCTTGGTTTTATGCTTCATGGTATTTTCTGCCAATGTCTTCCTGACTGTATCATGAACCTCCTGCATTGCATAGGAAAAATCATCAGCATATCCACTTCCCTTGACTCCATCCTTTAACTCTCTCAGCTCATAGATTCCTCTGGGATGTAGTCCATAGACAATTTCAAAGGGACTCTTCCCTGTTGATCTGTTTACAGTGTCATTGTAGGCATATCCAGCTTGCCCAATCAATTGATCCCATTGTTGACCATACTCCTTGGTCAAGCACCTTAAGAGATTTCCAAGTATCCTATTTACAACTTAGGTCTGACCATCAGTTTGGGGATGGTATGCAGATCCAAAAGATAGATTAGTGCCCAATCTTTGCCAAAGAGTCTTGCAAAAATGACTCATGAACTTAGTGTCTCTGTCTGATACAATGTTGATTGGTAATCCATGAATCCTTACTATCTCTTTGAAGAAAAGAGAGGCTATTTGACTAGCATCATTGGTTGTTTTACATGGCACAAAGTGAGCCATTTTGTTGAATCTATCCACAACCACATAAACACTGTCCATGCCTTGTCTTGTCTTGGGTAACCCAACTACAAAGTCCATACTCAAGTATTCCCATGGCCTAGTAGGGATAGGCAATGGTTGGTATAGGCCTGCATTTGAAGAAGTACCCTTGGCCTTTTGACACACCATACAACTCTCCACATACCTCTTAACATCTAGGTTCATCCTTGGCCAATAGTAAAACCTTTGAACAAGTTCTTGAGTTTTGGTGATCCCAAAATGACCACTCAATGCACCATTATGCTTTTCTTGTATCAAGTTCTCCCTAATGGAGCCTCTAGGAACACATAGTTGATTCCCTTTAAACAAAAGATCACTTTGCAAAGTATATTCAACATATTTACTATGAAAGTGATTCTTGTATTCAGCACATACCTTATAAATGTCTGCAAAATATTCATCATCTACATATAGATCCTTGAAATGATCTATTCCCATGCTCTTCAACTGAATCTCTTGAATGGTGAGGACTCTTCTACTCAAGGCATCTGCCACCTTGTTGAGAGCTCCTTTCTTGTGCTTGATATTGAAGGTGTAAGCTTGCAAGTACTCCACCCATTTCATGTGTCTATGACTCAACTTCTCTTGTGAATTCAGGAAACTGAGTGCTTGGTTGTCTGAATACACTATGAATTCCTTGGGAAGAAAGTAGTGCCTCCATTTCCTTAAACTGTCTTATAAAATTCCTATAGTATTGAGCAAGACCATGGAAGCTTCTTACCTCTGTTGCTGTCTTTGGAGTAGGCCAATTGAGGATGGCTTCCACTTTGCTACTTTCCATCTTCAAGTTGCCATGTGATAGCACAAATCCAAGGTACACCAGCTCTATTTTGATGAACTCACACTTTTCCAAATTGATCTTCAACTTCTCCTCCTACAGCCTCTTGAAAATCAACTCTATCTGTTGGAGGTGCTCTTCTCTTGTTTTGCTATAGATCAGTATATCATCAAGATACACTACTACAAATTTGCCAATGTAGTCTTTGAGGATTTCATTCATGAGTCTCATGAATGTGGAGGGGGCATTGGACAGTCCAAATGGCATAACTAGCCACTCATAGAGACCCTCATTGGTTTTGAAAGCTGTTTTCCACTCATCTCCCTCATGTATCCTAATTTGGTGACAACCACTCTTTAAATATATCTTGGTATATAGTACCTAGCTTCACCTAGACAATCCATGAGATCTTCAATCCTATGGATAGGGAACCTGTACCTGATGGTTATCTTATTTATGGCCCTGGAATCAGTGTAAAGCCTCCATTCTCCTCCCTTTTTAGGTGCCAAGACAGTGGGTACTGCACATGGGCTAATTCTCTTTCTAATAAGACCTTGGTTGAGAAGTTCTTGAATCTGCCTAGCTATTTCCTCATTTTGTTGAGGTGTCATCTTGTAAGATGCTTTGTTTGGTAGGGTAGCCCCTGGTATCAAGTCTATCCTATGACTTATGGCTCTCTTAGGGAGTAATGTTGCTGGTTGACCACTACTTACAATGCCTTCATAGGTCTGCAACAATTTATGTATCTCCTTAGGTAGCTCTGGTTTTTCAGCTGCTTTCTCATTGCTTACCTCCCTTGGCCTTATCATCACTGCATAGCCAACTCCTTCTCCTTCTTCCAAGGCTTTTAGGAACTCTTTTTCACCAACCATGAGTAGTTTAGGACCTGTTGTCTGCACCTCTGTATCTTCTAGCAAAGACTGAATTTTGAAGGTTACCTTATATTTCTTGAAAGTATAGGAGTTCTTTGCTCCATCATGCATAGCTTGGTGATCAAATTGCCATGGTCTACCTAGGAGCAAGTGACATGCATCCATAGGTAACACATCACACAAAACTTTGTCCTTGTACCTACCAATTGAGAACTCCACCCATGCTTGTTCATTCACCAAGACATGTTGACCTTTATTGAGCCATGTGACCTTGTAAGGATTCTTGTGGGGTATCCTTGTCAACTTCAGCTTGCTGACTGTCTCCTCTGACACAATATTGTCAGTAGACCCTGACTCAATGATGACTCTACACACTTTCCCCATCATCTTACACTTTATCCTAAACAGGGACCTCCTTTGGCTTGGTTCTTCTTTCACTGGCTCCTTGATCAAAGTTCTCCTCATCATGAGGTTCTCACCTTCCTTTGAATTCAATGGTGGGTGATCCCATAATAGTGGTTTACAATTTTTGGCCAAACTGGACACTGAAATTATTATTTTTAACTAAATCTTCACATTCGGGCACCTATAGCGGCTAAACTGTGAGGAATTTGAAGATGGTGAAAACTAGAGTCTCATCAAATTTTGTCTGTAGATTCTAAAAATATTTTTTTCAAAATTTTTGGAATCAAATTGCACTCTTTTCCATCTCCCACGAAAATAGATTTTTTAGAAAACAACATTTTTAAAAAGTGGCCACTATAATGCATAACTTTTTTTCCATGAAGGATAAAATTATAATTCTTTCAAATTTAGATTTGTAACTCTGATATCTAGTGCTTCCACTTGGTTAGATAGTTTTTATTGAATATTTTTCCTTAATCAAGTTTCAAAGTCAAACGAATTACAATTCAGACACAACGCGACCGTACAACGCGTAACCTTTTTTGTATATCAAAATTTAATTTAATTTTTTGTTGGATCAAGGACTTTAATATCTAGTGCGCATATTTTTCAAATTTTTTTTGATAATCTTCTATTTTTCCACATGTGAAGAACAAAGAAATTCATTTTAGGAAAAACCTATGTTTAATAAAACTTAAAAAATAAATACATAACAAAACCAAAACATATTAAAATTATATTCATTGGATAGCTTGTTATGAGGAATACCACAATCATTTGAAATAAATTTTAAATGAATTCATTTGATCCCCCAAAATCTAAATCAAAAGTGATTTTTTATCAGCATTTTGATAGGTGTAAAGGAGATGCATTTATAGGTATGGTTTAAAACTAGCAAGGTTCTATCCAAGGGGGTTTGATCTAAGGTGATTTGATCAAACCCTCTTCAATTGGAATCCTTAAAATGGAACTTTTAAAGGCTTAAATCATTATATTTTCTAAAAATATGTGATTTTAGCTAAAATTCATTCCTCGGAATTGTAAACCACTATTATGACACCACGGGTACTTCGTGATGTTTATCACTGTCAGCTCTCCTCATCATGAACCAGGTTAGTTCTCTTATCACCTCCATGAGAAGTACTACCTTTCTCTGGACATCTATAGGTCCGGGTGTCCCAATTGATTGCAGTGGTAACATTTCATGTTGGTGAAGTAGTTACCTCTTCCTTGTCCACCACTTCTTCCTCTGGAGATGGAGCCTCTTCCTCTACCACCTCTACTAGAGCTTCCTTCTTGCTGCTCAGAGTATCTGACTTCTCCTTGGGCCCTTGGTTCTGAACTCCTTCCACCATAACCACCTCTTTTTCCTCTGCTGTCTTTCCCTTTACCTCTACTTTTGGGGTTTTTCTCTTGCTTCTTTTTGCCTTTCTCCTCTATCTTTAAGGCCATTTGATAGCATTGGCGGATGGTTTTGAAGTTCACTAGGCTCATGTCTTCTTGGATAGACCACTTAAGCCCATTCAAATACCTTGCTAGCTTGATGCTTTCATCTTCAACCACCTTTGATCTGAGGCACAATTTTTGAAACTCCTCGGTGTATGTTTGGACATCCATATCTTTTTGCCTAAGATTGTGTCTTCTCCTATGCAACTGAACTTCATAGTCATCAGGTAGATAGGTTTTCATTATTTTAGTTACCATTCCTCTACATGTAACTATGGGACCCTTGCCTTCTTTCTCTCTTTCAGCTTGTACAAATTTCCACCATGTGAGAGCTGCTCCTCTCAACCTTGACTTGGCCACCTTTACTTTTTGGGCCTCTGTTATACCATCACATTCAAAGTGATTTTCAATACTCTCAATCCAGTCCACAACTGAATTAGGGTCCATTTGTCCACTGAATAGTGGCACTCCTTCCAAAGCTTTGCCAGTTAAGGCCTACAGTGCCTTCAAGAAGGGTTCTTCAGCAAGAACAGGGTCAGGTTTTGGAGCTTCCTCCTCCAAGTCCTCTTCTTTTTCCTTTGCTTCTTGCTCTTCCTTCTATTCTATCTTATCCTTCACTTTGTCTGTTGTTTCTTGGACTTCATCCAAGAGCTTCTCCATTCAAGACAACCTTTCTCTTAGCAGTCGGTTGTCCTCCTCTTGCTCTTCTACCTCCTTAGCTAACTCAACATTAGTCACCATGGTTCTTTCCTCTGGTGTGTTCTCTCCTACTGACTCAGTGGGCTGCAACATCAATCACAAGCCTTGATCAAACAAAGGCTCTGATACCAATATGGTGTGTGGTATACCAAAGCTTGCTTGCATAATGTTCTAGAAGACCTTTTCACTGTCTCCTTCCTGGAACCTGATACCAATGGGTTCTTGTTGGGCTTGGATGATTAACCAAGTCCTACTCCAACTCTTCTCCAAGATTTTTCCACTTGTTCTTTACCTTGGAAGACCAACACCTCTTTTGAAACTGGTATACTCTCTCTTGGACTTAGAAGAATCTAAGTGCCAACATCACATACAATCTTGAACTATTTGTACGGGAGCTAGAGGTACTATAAACATGCCTTTCACATCCAATTAGACCCATCTAGGATGGTATTCAATCTTCACACTACCCGATTTCAAGAATTTGCCTTGGTGAGGCCTAATTCCTTGTAGCCCTTACCAGTCACCTTTTTGCTTTTCTTGCTTAAGCTTGCCAAACAACCTAGCAAATAAACTTCATTTCTAGACACCCTTTTCAAGCCTTTAAATGTTTCACAGGGTTCCAGACCTCTGTCTCCTCTGTACAGTAGGTTCCTACACTCAAGGGCAATTAGGGCTAGTAGGCCTAATTCCTAGGGTTTTACTGCTTTCTCATTTAAGTCTAGTTCTAATGGATTGATTGAAGCTTCAATCCTTCTAGCATGTGAAGATCTTATCTTACCCTACTTGATACCATGCTTTTTCTGTACAGTACTTGTAACCCCTGCCTATATTCTTCACTTTTCTCTATCAAACTCCTAACCGAACTATCCTAGCTCGCCTAGGGTTTGATATTAAAAATACTTGCTCCATTCCCTATACTTCCTACTGCTAAATATGTACAAGTGATTGGCTCCCCTGTCATTTCCATCCAATCTCAGGAAAACCCCGTGGTTAGATTTCATGGGGGAGCCATTTAAAAACTAACTGTTCAAAACAGGGACAACAAACCCTCTATACTCTAATCTATGGATTCAAAGTAACAAATCAACTCTAAACAACTTGATTACAAAATGAAAAATGCTCAATATTACTGTATGTACACAAATCTAATAGCTAATTAATGCATCTAATTCATCTACAAGCACTGTCACTTTAGAACATATGGTATACACAGGAAAATGCAAATTTCTTTATTCACACAAACCAAAAAATTGATTACAATGCATACTAACTGCTTGTCTACGAGCCACACACCTACATAGATGCCTTTTCCATATTTCAAGGGAAGTTGATCGATCACATACTCCTGATTTTTAGGGAATCCAAGACAACTAAGTTGCATGCAACCTAACAATGTTTTCATGCAACTTTGCAACATTCTTGCAACTTTTCCATCATCCTACATCTTAGGACCTCAATCTCCTTGATTCCAAGCCAACAACTCCCCTAACTACCTCTTGGCATCTTCTAAAAACTTAGATGTGTTTAGCACACATTTAATGCTTTACATTCCAACACAAGTTGTCTAAGGATAATTAAAACAAAATTTAACAACAATGAGTAAACTAAGATGACTTTAGTCCTGGTGACTAACTTACCACACACAATAAAGACCTTCTAAGGTCCAAAATAAACACACCATTATCCTGACTTGGCTAAGGTCAGGTACAAGCCAAAATTGAACATAACAAACTAGAGTTTAGCCTAGGTACTCCTACACCAGTTTGTGAGTTAGAGGTCAAGGGTTTGAATCCTATGTTCATAAGGGTTTCCCTCATTTTGGTTGGACTTTATTAAGAAGAGGGAGGTCCATTGTGTTATTGATCAGAATCAAAAAATTAGTAGGCTGGAATATTGTTGGATGAAGCGATGATGGTGCTAGGTGTTGAATTCCAACTCCTAATATGGGTGGATATAATGAAATATTGTCACTGACTTCACTATGTAAGATAAATAAAATAATTATATTTGTAGATTTGACCTAGCTTAAGTTGTAAGTGTGGCTTTCAATACACCTTGTGTAATTGTAAAAGTAATACATGTCTTAGGCTAACCTAATGAAAATAAATTATTGTATACAAACACCTATACTATTTGAAACTTTTAAATTATGCATGCATAGTAAATTATAGAAAATGTTCGTCATTATCCACATACCTTAACTTGAAATATAATAAAAAATCCTTAAATTATTATTCAATTTGTAATATACTCTTAAAGACAAACACCATTACAATCTAGTGATAATTATGTATGCCATTTTGGACATGATAAAGTGTGTTTTATGAAGTTGTATTATATTTTAAAGTAGCCTCTTTCTTAGTTGATGCATATGATAATTGCATAAAATGTTAAATGATTTGGTGTGCATTATGAATAATGTACATATGAATGTAACTTACAATGAATGAATTGGAAAATCACAATAATACTTAACCCTTATGCATAAACTTGTATTCCTTTGAATTTGTATAAAGTATGTCCTTCCTTAATAATTCTAAAACCATTCAAATATAAATTAAGTGCTCTTCTTCCCTCTTACCAAATGTGATGCCACAAGTTTTGGACTGACTATTGTGGGTTTAGCCATGCTCATCTTCTATATATATAACTTGAATAAGAACTTAACTTACTAAATAATATAAATGGAAACACTAGTTCAAGGGATACTCAGGTTACATCTAAATATTTTATATTTAATATGTTAAAGGTAATTTAGAATCTAACCATACATAATAGGTCATGACCACATAAAATATATAATCACAATTAAAACATCCTCAAACACATTTTGGATGGTCATACTAGCACTATTATAATTGGTTACTTCTTCAATTCACTCTCTATATCTGCATTTCCTTCATCTCTCTCATGTATTAACTTATTACATTTATCTAATTGAAAGAATGCTTTCTTCTATCAACTATTAATAATGAAAATAAGTGACTAGAAACACCAAGGTTTTATCATTTTAATAATTATGTGTATACATTAATTACTAAAACCACCTTAAGATTCACAGGACCATGACTACATGTGACATATTATTCATGTTAATACTATGCTTGCTCAATGCTCCCAAACACAAAAACATCCATAATATATTATATTATTAGTAAACATATTATCAATAGTTTCACATTTAACCTCAACATTATTAATCACAACATCACATGATAAGCCTCACTTCTGAATTCCCAAGGAGGAGGGACTCCTATCCGAGGTGTAGAAATGAAATAAAGCTTATTAATCACACCAAGAATAATAATTGGGACAACAATTTACATCAAGGACCTATCAACACAATTAATGATCAAACCAACAATTATATTTAACAAAAATGAATAGATACTGAATAGTGGTACTACAAGTAAGGTGGCTTAGCATGTTCACTATCACAATAAAAGCTCAAAGTGAACATATATAGAATAACAACATTTAGGAAAATTGGGCTCAACAATTTGTTATTTCAGCAAAAGTTAAATACACAATGAGCAAGAATTCTCTTATTTATAGACCTCAAAGGTGTAGGGAACCCTAAAATCACCTTGAGTTCACAAACAATCTTGCAAGCATGCAAGATTTATTCCTAAGTCTACATGTACATGCAACTTAGTAGTTACCTAGAAACTACATCAGTTAACTGAACTAGAACTAAACTAAATGTCTAGACATTTGAGACATGCAAGTCCTTATTGAAATGAGAGATAACTGATAACCAACATTAGTTAACTAATCCTAACAAAAAGTCAAACCTCCTCCAAAAGATATCCTCAAGATAGGCATGCAATGATATGTGGAACAATGAGTTTAACTCAGAAAGAGGCATCAAGTTAACTGTTGTGTTTGAATGTGCCATATATCATTTAAATTAAGATTCATAACATAAAAAAATATCTCAATAAATACTCACACCTAAATTAATACAACACATAATCCACTTTATTCAAAGTGTTTTAAGTAGCATTTTTGTGGATATGATAGTAGTTATACTACATAATCTAATTTTGGTCTATGGCATGATTGGTTCCACCAAAACTTTTGTTATTGCATCTTGTATGTCTTTTTGATGAGAAAATGTCAAACCATCAACATCCTTGAACAAGAAAAATATACCTCGCATGCCAGCATTGAAATATAGGTTCCTACAATAATCTGGTATATCTGAAGACTTAAGAAACTCCTTATTTAACTCTTGTACACAACCTTCAATACGATTTTTGATATAATTTAAAGCATCTTCCCCCGTAGAACCATGGTTGTCTTTCTTGTAGCACTCGATGCTTGAAGCTATCTCTCCACGAGCTTGCTCATCCTTAAAAAATATCAAAGAGAAATTAGCAAATGATTTCTTTTATTTCAATATTTTTCAAATTGATAATGTAGATTTTAAACTTAAGTATCTAACATTTATATCATTTACCTCAAAATCTTTGATATCATCCACTAGTCTTGTAGTCAATGAAATAAGATTGTGCAACTTTGATGATGGGTTATCAAGTTTCTCCAAAATCTCATCAGATAAAGGAGTTTCTGTTAGTATCAATGAATGGACCATTAAAACTCTCATGCCAACACTTATCACTCCATTCATTAAATATTCGTCAAAACCTGGTGTATGATCATAAGCTATCCATTCTGCTTCTTGCATATAAGCTGAGATATAACTCTTCCACTAAAACAACACAAAAAAAGATCGATTTAAAAGCATTGAATTTAGAAAATATAATTTTAAACTTTTTAAAATATATACAATAGTATTTTAAAATTTCAATAGAAATAATAAACATTTTACACTCTTCTAAAATTAAAATTTTCACATTTTTAGCCTTGTGGGGAGAAAATATGATCTATATAATAAAAAGCAACGAATACCAAATATTTTCATTTAAGTAATAGAAAGAAAAAATATTTTCATTATTTAAAAAATTGGTTATAAAACATTTAAGCATAAGTTTACTTAAAAATTTAATATATTCACATAAAAAAGTAAAAGGAATCCAACTTAAGTATTAATACACTATAATTATATTATTTTGAAAGGTTAATCTTGGATGTTAAAATTGTTTTATGAGTATGAAATTTGTTTAGTCTAGAAATCAATATGGTGTAAATCATAGTTATCAATTTATGTTCCAATAGTAAAAGTGAAGGTAAAAATGTAATATATTATATATATCTTTTTTAAAATATAAAAATAAATGTTAAAAACATAATATATAGTTTCATTAAAAATTGTAAATAAATAGTATCTATTATGTGATCAAATTATTTATAATATAGTAAATTATTATGTGTTTATTTTTAGTGGTGTAAATATTTATCATATGATCTTATAAAAAATAAAGTACTAAAAATGAAACATATGATAAGAATATGTAACAAGATAAGAATTGATGTAGATAATAGGCTTCAATAAAATTACAAGACGACATAATTAATAGATGTGTACATACGCATGATTCAATGTATTTGTGAACAAAGGGACCGTGCTTCCTTTCAGCTTCACTTGCAATTTCCTTGTGTATTTGATATAAAAATTTGAAAGCAGTTTTCATGTAGTCTGGATGATTGTCAATCATGGAAATATCCCATCTAGAATAGAAATGAACAAATAAAGTTAAAAAATGAACCAGACATTCAACATAATCTAGGATTATTATCTAATTAAATACCTTATTAATGTTGTTGTGAATGGTTTCAACTCATCAATGGTCCCATGTGTGTCATAAATATCATCAAGGAGGGAAAGACCGGTAGCCAATTTTGTAAAACCAATTCTATTTGCACTGAACTCAGGTTCAAATAATGAGCTAGCCCACCAAAAATAAAATTCCATGTGGCGATGTCGAAAGAAATCAAGTTGAATTACGCTTGAATGTTTCCACCACCTAAAACAAAGAAATAACATATCATTATGATATGAATCCATTTTCTTGGATTGACTATAATTTATTCTTTAAGAAATTAATCAATTTTGACATTTGATTTACCTTTCTCAACCTTAAACTAATTTATTGTTAGGCATTTTTTTACGATTAAACATATAGTTGTTGTATATTATTAACAAAATAAAAATTTCAATAAAATAATAAAAATGTTTCTATGTTTATCTTGCATAATTCTCAAGCGAACATTTGTTGAGCTAATGTACTTAGTCAAATGACTAATACTCACGTTGACACTAATTTCAACTCAGAATGATGTTGAGCTTGTAAAATATTGAAGTCCAATATTGCTAGTTCCAATAGCTTTTGGCTACATGTATTTGGAATCCTGAGAGAAATTATAAACTTGAATAATTAGCATTCAAATTATTTTCTTTGCTATTAACTTGAAACATCAAAGTAGATTGAAATAGCAACATTTTTTTCAACTTTTTAAAATAGAAGAATGAAGTACCAATGGTCACACATAAACTTTGAGCTTACTTATAAATGTTGTTGACAAATGAGTCATTGCAATTTTGTTGTCTGAATATTTGAATAAAGTTCCAAGCTTCCCATCTCGGAATCCTAGTTCTCCAAGCATATTTCAAAGTGTACTCAACCTGAAAAAACATCATATTATTAAAAAGATAATATGTATATATAAAATTACTAATAATATTCAACCAATATGTGGCTACGCCATTAAAAATATTATACTTAACTATTAATAGATTTCTAAATTCTTAAAAATGAAAAAGGTTGATGGGTTGTTGTTCAATTGTTGACCATTTCTAGTTGTAAAAATTGACAAGCATTTGATAGGAAAGCCCTCATTCCAAATTTTTTTTCTTAAATAATTAAAAATGACCTGAATGATAATCATTTTCATGGAAAAGAACTTGCCTCCATTAGAAGTGGACTTTTATTTTCTTTTATGTCACCATATTCCTTCATAGCTTGTTCCAGGTATGAAAATGTGAAAACTCTAGCTTCTTTTAAAAAAATTTCATCAGGGAAATCTAACTCTGAAGCTTTATATAAATTCAACATAATTGCTAATTTTGAGTCTTCATTGCTAGATCCAAAGTCAGAGAATTGTCCTCCTTCGCCTTTAAATTTTTCAAAAACATCTGCTCACATATCCAAAATATTCTAGTGATTTGAAAAGTTAATTATATAAAGATAATCCAAAAGAAATTTAAAAATTCATTACCCGAGAAAACGCCATATCTATTCAATCGTAATATCCGAAATCCTAGAGCCGTCATGTTGAGATCACCAATAATATTTTGATTCCAGTACCTATTAGTGATGCCATTATTTGATCAGAAATCTTCTTAAATCCTATGTCTACTACATAGTATTTTATACACCTCCTGATATTTAGTATGTAAATATGATTATTTTCTTGACGAAACATACATACTTATGAATAAAGTCAAGTCCCATTTTGATTTCCTCTCGAAAATGTCGGTCTATTCCCAAGCGTTGTACAACATCAACAAACGAAATCCTTTCAAGTAGACTAAATTCTTCTTCTCCATTAGAAAATAGATCATGAATCTTATTTATTAGTATTTCTCTATGTTCATGGTACGAGGAATCCTGTTACAAAAGATAATAACTACTTTTTTGCGCCAGCTTTCACAATAGAAAATATACAATGTAGCATAAATTTGTGTGAATAAAATTAAAATGTGCAAGTCTTTCATACCCCATATGGAGAATTTAAAGACTGTATGAATTCATCACTCCACAAGTTAGGATGAAAATTTCCATTCCGACGAGTGGTGGCCTTGGGCATGCAACCATCATCGCCTGCTGAAATGCTAAAATTTTCGAACACTTCCGCCAGGATTGTTATCTATGTCAAAAAAGTTAGCGAGAATTGGTCAACCACAACTTCAAGTAGAATATAGCAAACATAATATGCAAGAATTTAAATTCAAATCCCACCAGAAAAGTGCTACTCACGTTCCACAATTCTCAAACAATCTCCTATTACAATACCAGTGTTTACCATCCACCACAATACTTTTAATATTTTGTTGCAAACAAGCATGTTACCGAATCTGAATCCTATGAACGCTACGTTAAAGGCAGAGTCAGCTTGGATTTAAAATCCGCAACACTTGGCATGAAAATGCTTATTCTCCACACAAGGTTCGGGCTAAAATACCTCTACTACTAACTAAACAGATAAGGCAATACCCTTTAATACCTCTACTACTAACTAAATAGCTTGATTGTTAATAGGCTTGACAAGTATAGTGGAAACATGCATCTGCACTATATTTATACTTAGAGAGTTGCAGTTCAAGCTGAAATTGAACTACTGAAGAGTCGGAGTTGAAATTGACCATAGCAAAGAACGTGCTGTGAGACCGAAAAAAAGAGGTGAAGACAGTGGAGCCTTATTTTCGAATTTCAGCGGAATTATGGACGAAGAAATCGGTACAACTCTTAAAAATCTCTCTATTCAATATTCAGATACGTGACGGCTCTGAGGGCCCGCGAAATGATGCCAGAAAAAAGCGGAAAGAAAGTGTAGGAGCAATCAGAATTCAGATTCCCCCTCCATCTCAATCGGCTGGGCCCACGAAATGAAGCGAGCAAAAAGCGGAACGAAAATGTAAGAGCAATCAGAATTCAGATTCCTTATCTTGTCCATTTTAAATCAAATTCAAATGGAAGATTCGGGAAATCTGCCTTTGAAAGGACATGAATTTGGCACGTCGTCTACCTCAATCTTGTATCTTTAGGCTTCTGTCACACTGTTTCAATCTCAAAGGACATGAATTTGGCACATCGTCCACCTTAATCTTGTACCTTTAGTTTTTGTCACAACACAATTTCTATCTTAAAGGACATGAATTCGGCACATCATCCACCTCAATCTTGTAGCTTTAATCTTGTGTCACATAGTTTCTATCCCAAAGGATTTAAATTTTCTGTTTAGAATTAATGATGTTTTGCTTTATTTAAAGTATTTTAGTTTTATAAGATATTTTTTATTGTTGGATTTTTTATTTTTTTTGATATGGTGTGGTTGATAGATTGATTGACAACTACTAATTTTTTGTGAGCTATAGGTTCAAGGTTTGAATCCTATGCCTCGGGGATCTCCCTCACTCAAGCTAGACTTTATTGAGAAGAGAGATGTTCTCTATGTTTGCCAACCAGATGAAGTGATGATGGTGTCAGGTGCCAAAGTCAAACCAATTTTAGAATTAATATTTGTCTCAAGCTAAACTCCTTACTTGGATGGAGATAAAAGGATCATCATCAACTTCTTTATGTAATATAATAACAAAAAAAATTTATATTTTATTGTTTTTATCTAGTTTAAGTTGTAAGTGTGGCTTTAGTACACCCTCTCCAAGTTTAGAATTAATATTTTCCTTAGGGTACCCTAGTAAAAAAAAAATTATGTACAAACTTTTGCACCATTTGAAACTTTTGGATTATGCATGCACAATATATGTTTTAAACCATTGTAATCATACCTTGACTTGAAACTTAATAAAAAATCCTTAAATTATTTTTAATTTATAATAGAATCTTGAAGACAAAGGCCTTATAATTTGTACATCTTTTCCAAATCTTATTAATAAAAAATTAAAATGCTTTTTTTAAGATTTCACACATAAAATTGTAATTTTCTTTTTTAATTAAATCTTGTAAGTCATCTTCTAAATAAAAATAAAAAATTATTTTTTTAAATTAGTTGATTATACCATTGAAGATTCATCTTATATCCATTATATACTTTTATCTATGCATATAAAAACTTGTGTGTAATTATCTAGCTATAAAATGTAGTTTGTATTTTGGTATGAGTTTTATTTATCTAACTACAACTACTATTTAAAGCCTTCATTAAGGGAGAGAGCCCGATGGTGGTGAGGGCTATGTTGTGTGAGGAGTCCATGTTAGTAGAAGACACATCAGTCAAAAAATTGGATTGCATGGTGTAGATGGTCCAACTGAAAACTCAGAAAAATCTAATCAAGAGAAAATGACTCACATTTTCCAACTCATATCGAGTGGTTTCCAAAAATACCTTTTACAAGGAAAAAGGTGGCATCGATCATTGACAAACACATGTTACTTTCTTGCTTGTTTCCCACCACATCCGTCCTTGCAAACATAATGCTCATTTACTTTGTGTTAACTTCCCCTCTCCCCTCCATCATCAACCTTTTGACAACCACATTGGCATGCTTTTCACAAACTATGGTATCATTTAGGTTCTCTACAACACCATTCAATGTTATCATTCTTCACATAACACCATCCATTGACGGACCAGTGGTGGTGCACTTCACGACCAACTGCGAAGATGTTGCGAGCAAGTAATGGTGATATTTTTTCCATTTCTCCTATGTTTATGAACATTTCAAAATCATAAGGAAAATAGTACAAACTTTGGCCATCACAGGTGAGGTTGTCTTCCAACCTTACAATGATAATAAACCTCCATTGTATGTGTTTTTCAATTGATTTCAAAATTTTCTTTACAATATCATAAATCTTGTCTCAATTTTGAGATACTTCATGTAGCTATCTTTTGATCAGCTTTGTGTGTCTATGTATATACACATAGTCAGTCAAAAGATATTTTGATATATCTGCAATATCTAGAAACATTGTATACATCTATGGCATACATATGTTTATCTCTGCAATCCCCATATATATTGAGAGTATTTGAGGGTATCATATACTCAACAGTTAAGGGTTTCATGCATCTATCTTTTAACTGACTATATGTATATATGTACACACACAGACACATAGTCAACCAAAAGATATGTTGAAATATTTGCAATACCAATAAACACTATATATATCTCGGACATACATATGTCTATCTCTGCAATCCCCATATATATAGCATTTGAGGGTATCATATACTCAACTATTAAGGGTTTCATGCACCTTTCAATTGGCTAATTGTGTGTATATTTATACATACCATTTATGGGTTTCATATATTGGACTATTAAGGGTTTTATGCACCTATCTTTTGGTCAACTCTGTGTCCTCTACTGTCGTGTACCCCTCATCTAGTATTACTTGCAACTCCACTGTCTTCTCTACCCTTTTGATACTACATTTTCCCCACCATATGAAACTTTGCATGCACCTCTACTACTAGTATCAAGGAAATTTTGGTAGCAATTGAAATGCATATAATACATTTATTATATATATAATTATTAAACCCTAAATTGATAATATATATATATATATATATTAAGAAAAATATGTATGTATATGTATGTACGTATGTATGGCATACATACATGCATACTATATGTATGTATATACATATTATATATGTATGCATGCATACTTATATATATATATATATATATAACTTGGAAAAACATTATGATATTGTATAGGCATAAAATTGCACCCCTTGCAATTTCACATACACTCTTGCACCCGATTTAGTGTCCACTCCCTTAGCATCTTGTGTAGGTTTATTTTAGCCCCTACATCAGCCTTTTTCCCTTCCCAGGATGCTCAACACCTCTTTTCAACAGATTTCCTTCACACATTAGCTTTACATTGAACCTAGCACTTTTCTCATTCACGTTATTTTGTAGCACGACGTGTCTAGACACTAGCACATCACAAAGATGTCTACGCACCATGCTAGCATCCTGCAATGTTTCAATGTTCAAACGTCTGCCTTCGTGCATGTTTTCCACTTGTCAGCAAGTTTTTTTTATTGTAACAGCTAAGAATGCCAGGTAACAACTGAATAAGCTTCTTTTACCTCATTAAAAGCTACCCTTTCAGTCCATTTTTCTCTTTTTCTTCCAGTTTCATTCTACCATCTCACTCTTGCTTGCACAACTTCATCTAGTTTGTTACACTAGCATTCTTACATCCTTTCAAGCTCTGTTAGATTCACTCTTGTAGCTTTATCTCCCTATCTCATGCTTGTGAGCATTCCTTGGATTCCATATCTCTCATATATTGCATCTACATATTGTGCTACAGGTTCTCCTCCTTGAGTGGGGATTGCTTTTATCACCTTTTTGTGATACGGGTTCTCCTCCTCAAGGGGAGTTTTCTTTTATCACTCATACTTGGTGGTACAGGTTCTACTCCTAAGTTGTTTTTTCTTTCACCACATGCTTTTTCCATTTTGGTTATTATCTCTCTTTCTATCTGGTTGTCTGTGGAGGTGGGAACACGAAAATGGGGGTTTTCCTGAGGCAAACCCCTATACAGCCCCAACACTTCCTCTAGATCTTACAAACACAGGTTTTGAAGACATTCATTTGGTGGAGGCTTCATCACTCCTATGGTTGTAAGTATTTCTTTCCTTTCTTCTCCTTATTTCTAACATTTCTATTTCACTTTATTTCAATTCTATTGCATTCTACTATTTCATCACATTCTATAAACTCTTAGCAATCCGATAGCTGGTAGTCATTTAGGCATTTTCCTATGATAAAATAGTTCTTTGACTCCAGCACGCCTCTGGGATGCTAGCGCACCACATTGTCGTTTGTATCCCACATTGACGTCCTTTGGCTAAGAGCTTGTCCATTTGTCCAGAAAATCTCTGTGACTTAATCTTTTGGATTCTAAAATTCTTAGCACTATTCCTTGAGGTAGTTTAGGGTAGTTTTCCCCATGATGCTCTCTAAATGAAGAGAACTAGAGAGTAGTGAATCCCCCTTCTCTGCATTTTGGTGAACTTGGCGTGAAGAAGAAAATCTTCTTAAAAAATAGGAATTTATTTACCCCTACTTGGCAAGGTCATAACTTTTGACTCGGTGCTCATAATTTAGAACCGTTTGCATCATTGGAAAGGTTCCCTGGATAAATAGTCCAATCCCTAAAATAAAAGTTCCTTTGGCAGTTGAATTTTAGGGACCGATACAAGTTCTGACCTCAAGTTATGCTCTGAAGACCTCCGAAAACATGAATTACTAGAACATAGAAAATACTAAAAAAAATTGAAATCAATTTAATATCTTCTTTTATTAGTTCATTATCTAATTTTATTCAAAATTTTAATGATATTCCATTTCATGCATGTGATGGTAACTTGGTTTTGCTTATGTCACTTGATATCTTTGATCCTTCTCACAAAATTTCTCTTTCTTCAAAGGATATTTTGTTGCAACAAGATGAAATCACTGATACCTTTCTTAATATTACTCTACCCTCTATTCATTCCAATGCACTCTCTTCTAGAGATGATGCATTTGTGAATGATGAATTTACTCTTCATTCCAATGCACTATATTCTATAGCTGACACATTTGTGAATAATGAATTTCTTAACTATTCCAATGCACTCTCCTCTAGAGACGATGCATTAGCAAACAATAAGTATCCTTCCACATTTTATCTTGTTTGGATTGATGTTGAGAATATGTCTTCAAATAATTATTCCACTAGTTGTGATTATTATGTAAATGTAATCTATGTCCATGTTGCCCCTCAAAGTTCTAAGAGACCAGTCACTTACATGACTCCAACCAGTCCTTCTCCTAAAAGAGTTTTTTCTATTAACATGGTGTTCCATTTGATAGTGACTCTCCTATCCCTTCTAAGGCTCCCTCTTATAGAGAAATAGCCCATAATTATGAGAATAATATGAATAAACAACCGAGCCTTCTTCAAGCTACTAAACCTAAAACTAAAGCATCTAGTGATTGTGATCTTGTTGAGCAACTCCAAGTTGCTCCGGCTAAGATCTCAATGTGGGACTTGCTTCAATTTGCTCCATTTTATCAAGTTATGCTTCAAGAAGCCTTGCAAAAGATCATCTTTCCTTCTTCTGCTAGGCTGATGGATGCTAATGCATTGAGGGTGTATATTCGTGTAGATTTGCCAAATATTATGTTCTATCTACAGGAACTCCCACCTTTGGAAGTACAAAATCAAGTGGACCCTTTGATGATTATAGTTAACATTAATAAAATTAGCATTAGATGTATGCTCATTGATGTTAGTTCAACACTTAATGTATGTAGCATTGATCTATTGCCTAAAATTAATATTGATTCATCTTCTCTTAATACTTCTTCTGTTGTTATTCGTGGGTTCGATAATGTTGAGCGAAAAACTCTAGGTACAATAGTATTACCTTTACAGCTTAGACCCATTACCATACCTACCCTTGTATATGTTATGTCAAAAAATTTACCTTATAACATTCTTCTTGGTAGACCGTGGATTCATGCTATGGGTGTAGTCCCATCTACCTTGCATAAATCTATTAAGTTCATTGCTAACAATAAAGTAGTCACAGTCAAGGCTGACCCTGAGGCTATGCACTTATGTGAAATGGCAGTTGATGGCCAGGTCTCAATTCTGCCTACTCTTATGCCTTCAGTATCTTCCATTTTGTCGATGTTTACTCCAGAAGTACCTACTAAAAAGGATACTCTCGAGATAAATGTCCCTAGGGAAGATCCTTCTAAAGCAAGAAATCTTAATTTTACTCCTGCCTCTTCTCAAAATAATACATGTCTTGGTGATGATTGGGGTTCCTTAGACTTTACAGATTCCTTCATCAAGGAATATAAAGTCACCCTGATCCACTTAGACCTTCCAATAACATCATCCACACCTGCTATCAAAGATGATTGTTCTTTTGTATCGCGGGGTGGTGTGAGCATAAATTGTAATGTTCTTAGTGTTGATCCTCATTCTAAGGAAGATGATTACACTTCTACAAAAGAGGATAATGTTGGTAGTCCTATTAAAGAGGATGATGGTGATCCCATAAAGGAGTGTGATCCCTATTGTTGGGACAATGCTATTTATGAGATCCTCCTTTTCAAGACTTGTAAACATGTTATGGCCCCGACTTTAAGCTTGTCTCTAAATATGGCTATGAGTGTAAAGGTTGTGGGCATAAGGAACAAGGCATTTAGGTCCCTATAGAATTCACACCTCATAAGCATAATTTGAGACTTGGTCGCTCGAAGGAATCTAAATGGAAGCCATGGTTGAGTGACATGAATTCTTCTCAACCTCGTTCTATTGAAAAGATTTTTCCACATTTGTTTGCTATCTTCGTACCTTCCTCTTGTGAGCGGTCAAGTATTTCTCCAAAAGAGAAAGGGTTGTTTCTTGCTCCTCATCCTCTATCCAAGCAAGAGCATATTTTGTTGTGGCTTCTAAAATTTCACCTAATCGCTCTTCCTTCTCCTACATGCAAGAAATCTCAGGAACATGATATAGAAAAACATTCTTTTTGTGCATACCATTGAGTGCTTTCCCATTCCACTAGTCAATGCAAAGCTTTGAAGGATAAAATACAACAACTTCTTGATTTAGGTGTCATCAAACTCTCATTTGATTGATGCAACTACCTTTTCTTCACATGACAAGTGATATTGAGGTATGCATCTATCCTGCATGTTATAAGTTTCTTTCATGGTTCTCCCCCCTATATGTCGGGGGAAATGATATCTTTCTCTAGAGATGTGTGTCCTTATAAGGACCCCCTCTCTTCTCTCTATCTTTCAATTGAAGCATCCCTTGAGGGGACCCCTTTTCTCTTGAAGGGTTCATGAAGGACCTCCTTTGAAAGATTGTATCTCAAATGAATTCTATGGTGTCTAGCTTGGGGGCAGCCTAACTAGACCTTGCTTTTCAAACAATGCATCCCTTGAGTGGACCCCTCTTCCTTTTGAAGGGTTCCTGAGGGACCCCTTTGAAAGCTTTCCAATCTATCAACAATTTGTGTGACTGTCTTCTTACTTTCCTACGTGGCCACTTGCACTTTGCAGGTGCGCCTATGAAGCCGCTTTTTGACTTTATGCAGTCCCCTTCCTTGGGTTTCCTCAATGTGAGAGATCTTGGGGGATACCTCCCTGCAGGTCTATAGGTATGTAGGGTGCTTCTTCTAACCTTCCTCCATCCGAGAGATCTTGGGGGTCACTCCCCTATAGGCTTGTGAGTCTATAGAGCACTTTCTTTGGGTTTTCTCCATGTGAGAGATCTTGGGGCATACCTCCCTACAGGTCTGCGGGTCTGTAGGGCACTTTCCTAGGTTTCCTTCATGTGAGAGATCTTGAAGGAAACCTTCCCTATAGATCTATGGGTATGTAGGGAGCTTTCCTAGCTTCCTCCATGTGAGAGATCTTGGGAGATACCTCACTGCAAGTCTGTAGGTCTGTAGGGTACTTTCCTGGGTTTTCTTCATGTTAGAGATCTTGGACGACACCTTCCTTGTAGGCTTGTGAGGTGCTTACATTCTTAAATTCTCTTCTCTTCTCAATTGTATATACCAGATCGAAGATCTGCATCCTCTTCATCTTGAGTATATGCCCTTCCTCTCTTCATTTTAGATTTCTTCTATGTGTCTTTAATTTGGGGACAATGGATAGTACTGAGACAACCTTTTATATTGAGGTCTCTTTCACTATGCTAACTCAAATCCTTTAGTTTTTTGTGTGCTAACATTATTGTCTAGTGCAGGTTTTCCTTACCTAACATGTTAGTTTTGTAGGTCTTCAGCTTCAGGGCATGATTTTGTGGTTTGAAGGGTTATCTGCTTACTATACAGTATCCTTTTGGAATATGATGTTATTTATGTTTAGTATATTTCCTTTAGCATGCATATTAATGTAGATTCATATGCTTGCTAAAGTGGGGGAAAAATGTATAGTCATAAAATTGCACCCCTTGCAATTTCACATACATTCTTGCACCCGCTTTAGTGTCCACTCCCTTAGCATCTTGTGCAGGCTCATTTTAGCCCCTGCATCATCCTTTTTCCCTTCTCAGGATGCTTAGCACCCCTTTTCAACAACTTTCCTTCACACATTAGCTTTACATCGAACATATCGCTTTTCCCGTTTGTGTTGTTTTTTAGCATGACATGTTTATGCACTAGCATGCCACACGAACATCTGTGCACTGTGCTAGCATCTTGTGATGTTTCAACATTCAAACAACCGCCTCAATGCATGTTTTCCACTTGTTAGCAAGTTTTTTCGGTGGTAACAGCTGAGGGCGCCTGATTAGGGTTGAAGAAGCTTCTTTTCCCTCATTAAAAGCTATCCTTTCAGTCCATTTTGCTCTCTAAACTTCTTCTAGCTCCACTCTTCTACTTCTAGCTTCATTCTACCATCTCACTCTTGCTTGCACAACTTCATCTAGTTTGTTACACTAGCATTCTTACATCCTTTCAAGGGGTCTTAGCTTCAGTCTTGCTCTATCTCCCTATCGCATGCTTGTGAGCATTCTTGGGATTCCATATCCCTCATATATTTCATATACATATTGTGATATGAGTTCTCCTCCTTGAGCGGGGATTTATTTTATCACCTCTTTTGTGATACAGGTTCTCCTCCTCGAGTGGGGTTTTCTTTTATCACTCATACTTGGTGGTGCAGGTTCTACTCCTAAGCGGTTTTTTCTTTCACCACAGACTTTGTCCATTTTGGTTATTCTCTCTTTCTATATGGTTGTCCATGGAGGTGGGAACACGAAAAATGGGGGTTTAACTGAGGAAAACCCCTATATAGCCCCAACACTTTCTCTAGATCTTACATACACAAGTTTTGAAGACATTCATTTGATGGAGGCTTCATCACTCATGTGGTTGTAAGTACTTACTTCCTTTCTTCTCCTTATCTATAACATTTCTATTTCAGTTCTACTGCATTCTACTATTTCATTGCATTCTGTAAACTCTTAGCAATCCGATAAATAGTAGTCATTTAGGAATTTTCTATGATAAATTCATTCTCTGACTCCAACGCGCCTCTGGGATTCCAGCACGTTGTGCTTTCATCTGTATCCCACACTGGCGTCCTTTGGTTGAGAGCTTGTCCGTTTGTCTAGAAAATCTCAATGACTTTCTCTTTCAGATTCTAAAACTCTTGTTGTTGTTCCTTGAGGAAGTTTAGGGAATTTGGCCCCGTGAGGCTCTCTAAATGAAGAGAACTCATGAGTAGTGAATCCCCCTTCTCTACAAATATAATTTTTTATAACCCTTTCTAAAACTAATATAGCAATAAAAGCTTATATATAAATTGAAACAACAATCGCATACATGTAAGAGTCACTGTAATTGAAGAACAAACAAACCATACATCTAATTCACTTCATTTTAAATGAACAAGGCTATATGTCAAATGTATATATCCACTTGCTCTCAAATTCCTATTTATACAAGTTTCAATTTTAGACACCTGTTGCAACTTCCAAACTATGTATATTTCAAAAAAATTCTAAGAATACAATTGTTTAAAGTGTTCAATGTATGTTTATTATTCATGCATATCATGATTTTCTTCAAAAACATTTTCATACATATGTATATCATTCCACCTATCATCTTTAGTTTATAGCTACTTTAAGAATGTTAAATTAACTATGGAATTTGTATACACACATAGACACAATTGGCCAAAAGATAGATGCATGAAACCCTTAGCAGTCGAGTATATGATACCCTCAAATGCTACACACACACATTGTATATATATATATATATATATATATATATATATATATATATATATATATATATATATATATGTATGTATGTATGTATGTATATATATGTATATATACACACACATAGACATATATATATATATATGTGTGTGTGTGTGTGTGTGTGTGTATGTGTACATACACACACACACAGATATATATAGTGTGTGTATATATACATATACATACACACACACACACACACACACACACACATATATATATATGGCAGAGATATATAAATTGTTGTTTTATATAGCCTTGTTTATTTACATTTAAATGAGTTAGATGTATGGTTTGTTTCTTCTTCAATTACAATGACTTTTACATCTATGATAATGTTGTTTCAAGTCATATATAACCCCTTAACTAACTAACTAACTATATATATATATTCCATTGTTAGGCAAGGATTGTATGCCATGCAGATATATATATCCTTAATGTGAACGTAAAGGGTTAGATATGGTAAGATTTATATTTGGGGATATGATAGAATAACATGCATTTCTTGTTTCATCTTACATATAGCCTTGTTCATTTACATTGAAGTGAATTAGATGTATGGTTTTTTTTTCTTCAATTATAGTTAATCTTACATATAAATTATTGTTTCATATAGCCTTGTTCATTTACATTTAAATGAATTAGATGTATGAGTTGTTTTTTCTTATATTACAATGACTTTTACATCTATGATAATGTTGTTTCAAGTCATATATAACCCCTTAACTAACTAACTAACTATATATATATTCCATTGTTAGTCTAGGATTGTATGCCATGCACATAATGGTTAGATATATGGTAAGAGTTAGATTTGGGGATATGATAGCATAACATCTATTGCTTGTTTCATTTGACATACTAACTAACTAACTAACTAACTAACTAACTAAATAACTAACTAACTAACTAACTAACTAACTAATATATATATATATATATATATATATATATATATATATATATATATATATATATATATATCTATATATATATATATATTCCATTGTTAGTCTAGGATTGTATACCATGCACATAATGGTTAGATATATGGTAAGAGTTAGATTTGGGGATATGATAGCATAACATGTATTGCTTGTTTCATTTGACATATGGCCTTGTTCATTTACATTGAAGAGAATTAGATGTATGCTTCTTTTTTTCTTCAATTATAGTTACTCTTACATGTAAATTTTTGTTTCATATAGCTTTGTTCACTTACATTTAAATGAATTAGATGTATGGTTTTTTTTTTCTTCAATTGTAGTGGCTTCTACATGTATTGTAGTGCCCCTCAGTTTTCTTTCTGTAACTGATAGTTACATGTTTGTATTTGGAAATCATGATACTTTACTTGGTGTTGGATTCATAGTTATGATGATACTTGACCACTAATGTTTATGTTTATGCTATGCTTAGTAGATCAATTTAATTTATTGTGTGGATTATTCTTGCTATGGGCACCTTGTGATAATTTGATGTATGTTCTTATCATGTTGTTAGCATTTGATTATTGTGCGTTGATGTATTTGGTGAAGGGGAATAGTGTTGCATCACTCACTTGTGAGTGCCCTGTGATGCTGCGACTTTCCTTTCATGGTGTGCTTTACTGTTTGACTATGTGCATGCTCGATTATGTGGTTTGATGCAGGTTGCAGGTACTAGGCATCGACTCCACTTGAATTGCTAGGTTTGAGTGTTCCTTAGACCCAATGGAAATCATTGATGGAGATAACATTTGGTCCTTGTTTAGCCATCATCCTTGACAAGGGTGAGTATCCATTTGCATTACCCTACTAGTTTGGTCAGTTTGTGTTGGTCTATCAGTATTGTTGTTGTATTTCCCTTCGTTTTGTTGTGAGGTCAGGTACTTCTTGGTATTTTGTTCGTTTGATTAATTTGGTTGATTTGTTCTTTGATTAAAATTATTACATTAAAATAAAGATTATTGAAGTTTAAAAGGGAATTTTAATAATTAAATAAATTATTTAGTATAATTGTGGTTTTGATAAATAAATACTATTAATGCCTTTATTTGGTTTAAATAAATTAAAAATACGCTTTAATATAGAAATATTCAAATAACTATATTTGTGCAAAAAAAATTAAATGAAAGTTTAAATTGATAAATAAATATATTTAAATAGTGGCAATTAACAATGGATGAGAAAATTAAATTAAATAATTTTAAGTTAAAGAAACTACTTGCAGTAATGGACATTGTGTAGTAGTAAATAAATTGGTGAATTTGCTAAAAGAAAGGGGGCTTTTGGTGATTTTCTGAAAAACTAATTTGGCTGCTTCTCGTGAATGTTTTCTTGATTCTTGGAAGCTCTACTTCTAGTTTTTGGGGGTTTTGGAATTGGTGGTTGTAGGTTTTGTTGAGATTCTGGAAATGTGTTGAAGCTGCAAGTTGGGAGTGGTGAGCTCTCCAACAAAACTTTCCTCTGGAAAGAGGGAGAAACCAGGTTCCACTATTTTTCCCAATTTTAATTATGTTAAGGGAAAAGAATATTGATGGATGAGTTGTTTGAAGACACACTTCTTTGTTTACTTAAAGTCTAAATTTGATTAATTAGGAATTGCATCTTCTAAAGGTTTTTTCAAAGTCTTTTTTCTGAATGTTAATTGAGCTTACTCTACAACCATTACATTTCTTGAGTTAGAGCCTGCCATTTCATGTTGCTAGATTATTTATTGAGCTTATCCATGTATTCTTCACCGTTTTCCTTTTGGGTATATGTTGATAGTGTGAAACCCAACACTCTACCTCGACTATAGTTTTCCTTTGTCCATCTATAATCTATTAATTTTGTTGGTATTGTTTGGGAATATTACCCACTCTATAGTTTTGAGATGAACTATTCTCTTTTGGTTGCGTATTAGCATGGCACTGGTTGGGAAGCTATTTGGGTTGTACATGACGATTGAATCGTCCATTTGATATTGATTATTGACTATGAAAATTTTGGTATTCATTTTTACATGTAATCAATGTACTTGCCTTGACCTTGTCCCTCCATACAACAATTTATTTCTGCATTTCTCTTTGTGTACTAGGAAGTGAGAAAAAGACCAGTAGTCCAGCTTTTGAAGGGAAAGAAAGTCAGAGCCTTCTAGAACAAAAAGACTCACCCTTAATTATTCTTTGTTCACATAACCAGTAGTCAAGCTTTTCAAAAGAAACAGAGATAAGGGTGATTCTTGAATTAGAACATTTCCATTGACATCAATGGATTTTCTTTTGGTTCACCGTACTTCTACTTTTTCTCATGAAATTCATTATTGTAAATGAAAGCAATTTATTTCCATATAAAAACGCTTTGAGGATCTTTGTATGGTTATGAATGGAGATGAGATAGGCTTCATTTTCTTATTATGCCCTCGTAAAAGTTGTTTATGACATTTATTACCATTGTCAACCTGTTGAATGTGTTTTCCTTTATTAGCATCAATAATCTAGTCATAACACATAAATTTCAGGCTTAGCCACACCCATGATATCGGCTGCATTTCTCAAGCTCTATTTAATTCAAGGTTGTCCCTTGCCATGTGTTTATAAACCATGGTTAGATCTAAGATCTAACAGTAGTCTATTGGTTCAATTTACATGCATTGTATCATAGTGTATCAGTTGTATAGGTTCACTGAAGATGAGTTCCAAACATCTTCAATTTATTTTAATTGGCAATCGATATGTAATACGTTGTATATATGTGGTGTTTGATGTATAAGATACATTTTCATTTGATATCTACATGCGCCTTTATATTTACATATGTATGTGTGTGTGTGTGTGTGTGTGTGTGTGTGTGTGTGTGTGTGTGTGTGTGTGTGTGTGTGAATTTTTGCATTCAAGGATTCGTTGTATATATATCTTTCATTATGTTTTATTTATGATATTTGATTGCGATAGATGTGAATATATATATAAATATAAATATATATATATATATATATATGTAAGTATATATATATGTAAGTATATATATATATATATGCTTATATATATGTACATATATATATACATACATATACATATATATTTATTTGATGGTTAAAATTTGTATTAAATTAGTGGGGGTTATTTGTATGTTCCAATATTAGAAAAAAATATTTCACCTTCTAATTGAAAGATTTATTATGAATGGAATTTGGTAATGTTGATTTAAAGAGGGGTGATTTATAGTATAAACGAGCATTCATAATAACTCAAAAATTAGTGGAATGGATGAATTAGATAAAATTTTAAGTGGTGTATTTCTCCTATAGCTTTATAATGAATGTTGAGTTCTTTTGCAAATATGAATTAGTTGAATAGTAAATTATCTTGTAATTGGATATAGAATACAATAATTGTCATGGAAATAATATCTCTCTAAAAGTAATGTTGTTTGTTTATTAGTTTGAAACATAATGCTTGATTTTGACATTGAATTTTTTTGGGATATTACTGTTGTTGCTCTAATGTGGGGTCTTTTTGTGTCTGTGAAATTGGGAGTCTTCTAGAGGCTTGGGAATTATGTTATTGGTTGCATCATTGTGTTTGTGATGTGTGGATGAGGGTCCTTATCCATGCACCACTTGTTATTATAGTTGTGTTTGAGAGTGAGATGGTCCATTCCTTGCTCGGGTTATATACTTTTGTGGCTTTTTGTTCTATGTACGTGATGGATTTACCCCATTTATTTTATTGGGTCTCCTAGCTGCTAGTAGGGGAGTGGCTATCAATGAGGGTCGATGCACAAAGTGACACCAGGGTAACCCATGTGGGAGTTTCTTAACTGAGTGATAACTTAAAAATGATTTAGGGGGTTGGGTAGTGTACACATTAATCAAGATAAGTGAATGCATCACCCATGCCTGTAGTGCTTGTTTAGGCTAAGGATGGGTTGAGAAGGCCTGGTTGGAAAGACCAAATTCCTTGTCCTCACGAAAGGAAGATTGGTTTCGCATGTGTCACCCAATAGCACCGATGCCTAGTGAGAGGTTGTTAGGGTAACCCATGTCAAGACCATGTGATGACACTCTTCCATTTGAAAACTAGTATTCCCTTGTTTGTCTTCTTCCCTTGGTGTGTGATGTCCTCTGGAACCAATGTATGATCTTATGTGTTGTTAAGTTGTTGTAGTGTCAGTTTTCCTATGATTATCCTTTTTTATGTCAGTTTGTAGTCGCCTTGTTTGTTGTTGTGGGACCTAATTGCTATCTCCTAGCATGGGGGGTAGACCTTAGGGTTCCACATGGTCAAGTGGAATATCTTACATGTACTTATATTTAATTGAAATCAGTTGTATTGTGCATTGTACTTAGATGTATATTCTTCCCTATTAATCTTGGGAAGCACTATTGTAATAATGTAATGTTGTAATTATTGTGAACTCTCTCTTATAATGCATAATGCATGTTGTATCTTGCATATGTTAGTTAATTATAATGATCATGAATGTTGCTATATTGATAATATGATATGGATGATTCTTATTGGTAGATCATTTAAATGTGATGGATTAAATGCACTTTATATTGTTAGATAAAATTTTATTTAATGAGATGAATTATAATTCTTGTTAGTCTGGTTAATGGGATTCTAGTAGCGTAGTCATGGAACCTTAGAGGACTTAGGTTAGAATACAAGTTATTATATCTTCTAAAATCTTTAATATATTACTCTTCAAAAAAAAATTGTTTTGTTTTAATGTGTTGTAGTGTGTTGTCCTCTAGGGTTCTATGGTGGGGCATTACAGATGGTATCAGAGCCCAGGTTCTAACAATGGGTACTCTAGGTATACACAAAATCCCATTATGTTTTCTTAGTTGCATAGATTCTAAAGTTTATGTTCCCTTTTTTTATCCTCACCTAACACCCTAAACTTATCCTTGGTGGTGTCTGTGTAGAATAATTCCTAGAGGTTGAGGTCAAGGTCGATGACATGGTAGAGGTCATGGTGGCCATGGGGATAATCTCCAAAAAAACTCCTCCTCGGAGTCCCCATGAGTGTGAACATGAGGAACAACATGGCTCCCAGAAAAATCAAGGAGGCAGAGATAAGAATCTAGGTTAGTTGAGGTTGGGGGGCACACAGTTGCATCATTTACTTGAGAAGGTTCTTGTCTGCCTAGGTCCAAGATAGGAGGGTGATCAGTTGGTGGTTACAGAGAGAGGTCTCCTAGGAGGAGAGAGGTTACAGTGGAGCAAGAGGTTGTCTTAGCCAATCATATGAGGGATCTTTTGAGGGCACATCCTCCTACTTTTGATGGGACTGGTAGTGGTTTAGAGGAAGAGACATGGTTACTTGATTTGAACAGGTGTTTTTCCATGCATCCATATGGTAGCAATACCAAGGCAAGGTGCACTATCATGCACCTTAGAGGTTTTGCTTCCACATGGTGGATTCTAGAGGAGAAAAAACTACATTTGGATATAAGATTAGCCTCATGGGAGATGTTTCTTGAGAGATTTAGAGCTCATTTCTTATCTGATCATTGGAGGAAGCATCATGCAGATGAGTTCCATGAGTTGAGGCAGATGGCCATGTTAGTTAAGTAGTATGAGCGTAGATTTTATCAGCTTAAGTAGTATGTTGACATAGGTGATGACAAGGCTCTGTTGGTGCAACATTTTATCAGGGGCTTGAATGCTTGTATTAGTGGGGGTGTTCGTGTATTTGAATCTAAAACCATGGAGGTGGCTATAAAGAAGGCTCACCTAGTAGAGGATAATTTGGCCATGGAACTAGGTGGTCATACAAGTGTACAGATTGGTAGTGCACCTCCAACAGGTTTCAGTTCTTGGGATGGCTAGACTCAGGCGATAGGTTCCTCTAGGAGCCACCATGCACCTACTAAGGGTGGATAGTAGAAGCAGCAACACTCTCAATCAAAACATAAAAAATATCATTCTAGGAGGGATCAGAGTTAGTAGTGAAACAAGCATTATCGTTCTGATTAGCCAACTCAGAGTTCGCATTCTATAGCTAGTAGAGGCAGTTTCTAGGAGTTTAGTGCACCCCTAGGTGGTAGAGGATTCAGAAGAGGTACAAGGGGTTTCTCTTGTGGTCAGGAAGGTCACATTACTAGATAGTATCCTCAGAAGGGAATGTCTAGATTTAGTTAGAGGCCAACAACTTCAAAGTCGATAGTGGGAGATGTAGGTTGATCCCACAAAGTATTTGCAGTGGCTGATAACTGTCAGACCAAGCATCAGGGTACAGTGGTCGAGACTACAAGTGTGTTATAGGGTAGTAGAGTGTCTATTCTCTTTGACTCTGGTGCTTTAGATTCTTTTATTTCTCATTCCATAGTGGTGCGATTTGGATTGGTGGTAGTGAAGCAAGATGATAGGTTGTAGGTTGAATTGGCCTCTGGTGATAAAGTAGCAGTTGAGTCCCTTGTTCATGGTTGTGGATTGATGATTGGTTATCTTTATACTATAGTGGACCTTTGTATTTTACCCCTTGGATCTTATGATATTGTGTTGGGCATGGATTGGTTAGATGCTCCTCAAGCAGTGATAGATTGTCAGCGTAAGTCAATGTAGTGTGTCAATGATTTGGGCAGTGAGGTAGAGGTAGTTGGTGTTTAGAGGCCTATTTCCTTGCACATGATATCTAGTATGAAATTGAAGAGGTGTATGCAATAGGGTTGCCATTTTTTTTCCATGACAGTTAATGATTTGGAGTTAGGGGAGATCTGAAAGGTGTCCCTCTATAGTCACCTTATCCTTAGATAGTATATTGATGTCTTTCCTAGTGAGATTATTGGGATGCCACCTAATCGTGACATAGATTTTAAAATAGATCTTGTTCCTAGAGCAAAGCCTATTTCCTAAGCTCCATATCGGATGACCACTCAGGAGCTTAAGGAGCTTGAGTTGCAGTTGGAGGTGTTGTTGGTGAAGCGGTTTATTCATTCAAGTGTCTCTCCTTTGGGAGCACCAATTATTTGTGTGAAGAAGAAGGATAAGAC
>VDFB02385811.1:0-36270 GCA_007258455.2 Sequoia sempervirens
TTGCCAACAAAAAAATAAATTCTAGCTATGTTTACTTCTCATCTTTTTGGATGCCTTCTAAGAAAATATATGAAGATTTGAACAAACTAATTAAAACAATTTGTTGGTCCAAATGGGATGGCAATTGGTGGTTTTGTTGCTTCTTCTTGGTCTCACATTGCATTCAACCAAAACACAGGGGTGGTCTAGGAACCATTAACCCCAAAACTCAAGGGTTGTGCCTTGTTGCAAAGTAGATTATTAGAGTGGCTATAGGGGATGAATCATGGAAAATCCTTGTTCATAATCGAATTTTTCATGCTATAGCAAATAAAAAATAGCAATCAATCAATTGGTTTTATAAAATTATTATATCTCCCTTCTTCAAAATCAAGACATCATTTCCTTTACAACCCATTTGGACAACTTAGCAACAAATTTGTCAATTTCTATGGTGGAATGATTCCTCTTTGCAACATGGTTTCAACTCTGCTTCATCATTTATCTAGTGGAATAAACTTGTTAAACCATAATCGACTACTTGCAATTTGCTTTTCTATACATGCTTATTATTTGTATAAAAAAGGTATTCAACAATTTAAAGACATTGGGATTTTAATATTTTTTAATGGGCTTCAAATTGAAAATCAAACAGCAATATGAATTGAATGAAAATTTATACTCCCAAAGAATGCAATTTTTTAAAGATCGGAAATCACTATTTTCTTCTCATTTCAATTATCTCCTCTTATTCCATACCTCATTTAGAAGATCATTCCTCACTTCAATCATAAACGAAAATGAAAATTTAGTGTCAAAAAGTGAACCAAAATGAGTGCACAAATATGAATATCCAAAACTGAAAAAACACAATTGTTGACTTGGTAAGTTTTACATCATAAATTGTTGATTGGAAATAAATTAAGATGCATTATGATTCAACCAATTACCTACTTCTTTTGTTTATGTATTGAAAACCTGAAACATGTTTTTTTGGATTGTTTTTAACATATTAAAAAAATTAATGCTATTTTTCATCATAAGCTGGATTGGAAAGAAGCTCTCTTTGGATTTGGTTTGCATAATGATGTAATTGCTAATTCTATTAGACAAGTTATTTTAAGACATTTCTAAAGCCATATTTGTAATTGTTGATTATATTAGATGGAGTTATTTTAAAACATACTTGTAAAGCCAGGTGTGTGTTTTCAAGCAACTATAATATTTCACGTAATTTTTCAAGTTTTTTTTTTATGTTCACAACTTAAAAATTTATCCAAGAAAAATGTAATGGTCATGGCTCAGGTTCAACAAATTCAAGATTGGGTTAATAAGCTTCACTATAGCTGCAATATGAATCTATGTGAAATGTTTCAGCTCAAACATTAGCTTCTTGTTTTCTTCTGCTCGCAGCTATATGTTGCCTTATTGCATTGTTATTTTCTACTTTCAACTACTAGCTTACTAGTTTGTATTGGTTATTCTCTCCTTCAGCTACTAGATGGTAGTAGCCGGTAGTTGTTATTCTTTGTACCCTTGTTTTGTTCAATATAATAATAAAAAATAATTTAAAAAAAAAAGAAAACACTCCAACTGCAATAATAAGACTTTACAGGCCAACCTTAAAATTAAAAAAAAAAAATCTGTAACTTTAGAAACCGCAAAAATCGCATTGAGCTTTTCCTCTATGCAATATTATTTTAGTTGCACTTCTAGACTTTCCAGTAAGGAGATCAATGGACCGCCGCTAGCACACATATCATGAATTTAGGTATTGAGATCTAAAATTACTCACAATGGAAAATTGCAAGCTACAGCATACGTCAGTGAATGGGCAATTGTTAAGAACTTAAACTCTGATACTTTTTAAAGACATGATTTATGAACTTACCAATCAGACCTATGCGAAAACTTAAACTCTGATACTTTTTAAAGACATGATTTATGAACTTACCAATCAGACCTATGCGAAAACTATCTTTTTAAAACGATAATTTGATCTTGTATTCCCTTCAAGTGATCACTCTCTAGTACCAGATGGCTAAAGCATGAATAAAACTTGGAATGGACAATAATCAATCAAACTCGTTATCAAGGAACTATCTCAACCCTCAAAAATTCAGATAACGACATTGTTATTAACATGCAAGAGATCTCTATACATGTTTACAATGTACGTTTATACAATTAGCCATCTTTATTATTCAGAATACGGGTAAATTTTATTCTTTGGCAGAATAATCATTGATTCAAATTGTATTTATTTGCTAACTAAGATTGTTATATAGTACTAGAAAAATATCAAAAGTAGACAGCATTAAACCAACCAAACCGTAGTTAGGATGCCCAAAAAACTTCTCGGCTAACATGTACCATACAAATACTGTATAAATATGAAGATGCATACTAAGACGAGAAAGAAAATCATAAATAGTACCCTATGGAGTGCAGTGTATTAACAATGTTCCCAGTAGTATCAGCCGTGCAGTCCAACATTTATTCTAAGGCATCCCTGACCTAAAACATCCCCAAAACAGGGGGCAGCGAAGGGACATATCCTAGTTATTGGGTCCACTTTCATAGCCGGAACCATAGGGATGAATCCACAATAGGTCTAAGGACAGTTTCAACAATGAATAGCACACAGTGAGATTGCAGAAATTGTCCGTTCTGTATGGGTTTTTGTATTGTGTACATCCGAAGTCCAAAGGATGTAAAGGGAAGCATCTACAAGTAGTTAAACAAAAATAATAATAATAAAAATACATCATAAACAGAAACAACTATTCTGTGAATATAAAATTAAAACAAGAACAAGTTACCTGAAACAACTATTCTGTGAATATAAAATTAAAACAAGAACAAGTTACCTGAAACAACATCGGTGCACAAGTTACAACTGTCATTGACAACCTTCTATTTGACAAGAATCATGAGCTAATACGAGCTTGTCAATAGTTCAAATATTAAGATGTTCCATCCACTCAATCATATCCTTGCAGAGACGAGATATTACCTTGTGTTTGTAAAAATTCCAAATTACATTAACACATAATATCCTTCTGTAGCATTTCAAGAAGGCTACATTAAATTTTTACATTACATATAAAAATCTAGAGGTAGCTTCTCTTCTGAGATGTCATTTTAGAAGAGAAAGGAAAGCCAATTTAGATTTTGGTGCCTACTGCCAATTTGAACTGACCAGAAAACATGTCCAGCTAAAACTTTGATAAAATCAAATGACATGTTGATTTACTTTTACCGAACAGGAGCTTCTTGCTATGATAATATTAACCTCCACAGGGACTTGCTAAACTTAAAAATAGCTCCAATCATCATAATCCACATTAATGCCGAAACAGCTCCTAAGAAGAAAACAAAAAGAAATCCACTCCTTGATTTCCTGACTGTGTTTCTTTGGGAAATTTCAGATTTATTTGATTCAAACCCAACAGTATTCCTTACAGGCCCATTGGCCAGAAATGAACCTTTCATGATTTCATAGGCTACATCAGAAGAACAACTGCAAAGCAAATCCTTGGTTGCACTCTCTCCCTTGTTTTCTGTACTCTTTGGGCATGTGCAGGTCACTGTAACTGCAGTAACATGAGCATTTGCAGCTCTAACATGTATTGAGTTAAAGCTTAGCTGTTTACTTAATGAACCATTTTTGGAAGGATATTCAGCAGCTGATGCTGGAAGTGTTGGAACGGATCCCAACATATTTACAACTCTTGACACTAGGCCAGATGTGGCTTCATCATTGCCCTTCTGATGAGGCATAAAAGCATTTATGGGCTGCACCTGTGCAGCATACTCATCACCTATACAAAAGAACCACTAGGCTAAGATTGACAGAATAGGAAAATCAGTAATAAATGAGTAAAGAAGCATCAGTTGTAATCTTTCATTCCAAATTGTACACTCTAATATGCAACATCAAATTCTACCTGTAGCAGGCACCAAATTCCATGCATCATCTACCTCTCCAGAGGCAAACAGTTTTATATTACTATTCACCCTTTGCTCTTGAGTTGAAAATTGGGTAGCTAAATTATCTTCTACTTGTGCCGAATGTGAACCTACATTAATATCAGAGGCCTGTTTGGAAATACAACACTTAGTAATAGAGATAACAGAGTAAAAGAAGAGCATAGTTACTAATAAGGATTTTATCAAAATTTCTGGGTACAGGGTTCCGGTGACCAGTTTGAAGCAGCAAACGTCATCCCTTAGAACCCCAAGGGCATGTTTTTCATCGTATTCTAAACATTTCAACAACAGTTGAGAGATCCAAAAAACAAGAACATGCAGCTGATGAAGATAATCTGCATGTATGACCCACTTCTGCTACCAAGCCATATAAGAGCTTACCTCCTGAAGCATATTGTACCCATGAGGCCCAGCATAAGTTCTTTCAGGCACCAGTGTCTCATCAAGCAGTAAATCCTCAGTCAGATCCTCAATTCCATTCCAGAATGTTGAGGCATTAAAGCAACCATGGAGGTTGTCAGAAGCATCAAAGTACATATCTAAATCATTATGATTTTCTAAACCAGAATCTAGTCCACTTGAGAAGTTGTTCATCAAGTCGTTCATCTCTAAGAAATCCCCTTCAACAAGAGCATGTGACGATGATTGAATATTTGACAGGATTAATTCTTCTCTCTGCTCGTTGCCTTCTGTGCCTTGTGGAGCCATCGGGCAAACTTCATTTCCATTCATCTCATCAAACATAAAGCTAAAATCTTCAAGTTCCGAAAAAAATGCATTTGCTTCCTCCTCCTGCATCAGTGCAGGTGCATGTGTTGAAATTTCATTTGGCATCATGTCATCCTGCTACCACAAATAGTGATCCACAAACAGAAGTCTGTTAGTAAAGCATGCAAGATATGTTTAGGGCATACACTAAGGCACAAAATATAGCTTGTCTATATAAATTTTCTGATATCCATGCATTATTTATCAAATTGCATCAACATAGAAAATTTAAAAATAGAATTCCATCCAAAGATTGGAAATCTATACTGCATCTGCCCTCTACAAACATTGGGGACCCAAATGCCTGAAACATTGGATCCAAATGCCTACAACATTGAACCTGTACTATACGATGTGAAAAATGAAATCAAAATAAATATACCCCAATACTAGTGATAAATATATAAGATCAAACTACAAGCATACACCACCAGACATTATCGGTTTTACCTCAATATCATTGCAGCCATTTGGATGCAAACTATTGCCCTCCTCTGGATCAACCATGCATGCCACCATATATCTTTGAAGGTCATCATCTGGTACTTCAGAATCTCCTGGAAAAACAGATACTTGCTCTGGAAATTTTAAGGAATCTTCTACCACTATTGTTGGAACAGACACCTCCTCTGTGAGTACCAAAGAGCTCTCTTCTTCCAGAGCTTGCTCAGAAAGTACATCCTCCTTGTCAACTTCCCTGTCATTATTTGGAGGTTGTCTGACAGATAAAGTATGATCCTCTCCTGTTAGGAACAATAATCCATCATCATTGGCGTCATCCCACTCTTCCTCTCTAAATGGAGCACCATATTGCTCCCCATTCTTTGGACCCGGTCCACTCTTCTGGAATACTCGACAAAGAGCATAAGAGTCCTACAATCAATAAATAATAATAAAATGTTAGCAATTTGGACACCTAAATATTACAAGCTCTAGCTGTTAATAAATTAATTGAAAAAAATTTCTCCAATCTCTGATGCAAAGAGCATAGTTTCTTCATCTCAAATCATTTATTATCCTCACCTGAATTACATTTGAATGAGAATCCTGTAGAACCTTGTCTTCAAGCCTATACTCATGCATCACCCAGTTTGTCCTTTCTCCACGTGGAGCACGTCCTGTGTAAAATACTAGAGTTTTTTTCATACCCACTATTCGAGAATTTGAAGAAATAGTTCGATCTTTCCCAGTGGCCTTCCAGTAACCTTTTATAGTTGCTCGATTTGTCCGTGAACCATTAGGATATTTTCTGTCTTTAGGACTGAAAAAGTACCATTCCAAGTCTCTACTCTGCAGATGAGATTTCCCTGTAACAGAATGTAACACGTTATAAGTAACCACACAAAAACTTTACAATTTAATTCACATAAAACCTCAGTAAGATTACGTTCAACTATTGCAAACAATAAGAACCTAAAGGTCCTAAACATCTTATAACATAAACAAATCTTTATTGGTTTTATAAAAGTATTAGAATTCAAGGACACACACATATCACTGCAACTCATCATGTTACAATCAGATATCCAGCAATTTTGTCAGCCGACTAGGATGTGTACTACTTGTTGATAACAAATAAAGACCAGATTTTTTATGTAATTTAAAACTTAACTGAAATTAATGTGCATTGTGCTACTGAAAATCTATCAAAAGAGATGAACATACATTGCAATTTCATACCATGCTAAGTGTATTTATGCAGGGACCATCTTTACCAACTGCAATTGATGGATTCATTAGAACACAATACTAGAAAGCAAACAGCCAACCGAAAAGGAAAGCTAAAGCTGAAATCCATCCTTGAATGGGTTATAGTTTAACTATCAACTATTCAAATATACAATGAAAACAGCATGATTACTATTTAAATGACCTGCATAAGTATGAGTCATGCAATAGTTAACAGTTATGAAGTTTAACAGGTTATGGTCACAATACATCAATGAATGTGTTCACCATGACACAGTAAGTACAAGATTGCAGGTCCAGACATCTTCAAAAGGATTATTAATGTATAAGGCTCATTTTTCCACACTTGCTTCCATATGTAGATTGAATTCACCTGCTGAAATAAATCCAGGAAACACAGGATTCACACTAACTAAACATCCAATACTCTTTAGCCAATTATGATAGGTTTGCCCCTACACCAAAACCCACAGCTATTGGTAAATTTTCTAAACCAGGTTCTTCACCTCAAGTGGAGAGTTAGTCCCAGGTTTCTAGGGTGGCAGTTAGTTCATATAATTGATTCCCAGAGATAGATGGGCCATTACACCAAAACCCACAGGTATTAGTAAGCTTCCAAACCCACGTTTTTTTACCTTAAGTGGATGGCTAGTCCCAGATTCCCAGGGTTGCAGTTAGTCCACAAGATTGATTCCCAGAGGTGCAGCAGTTAGTCCAACAAAATAAGATCTCAAATCCCCCTTCTTCACACTGATATGACAAATCCAACAGCACTCCCTGAATTGAAATTTGTTGATCATTGTAGACAGATAAATCAAACAAGAATGTACAAAAATATTTGCCTGATATGCAACCAGTAAGAATTAAAAAAGGATAGGGATCTTACAAAAACTTACCTTTTATTTACTCTTCAAATACAAGCAACAAGATACTTTTCTTTGTATTTACTTTTTATAGGGGTTAATTGGCAAGTTTGCTTTTTGAGTAGGGCACAGTGGACAATCAAATCAATCAACCAACAATGTTTACTAGTCCCAAAGAGGTGAGGAGATTGAAGGACACAATCAAAGGTCATGATGAGACCAACAAGACCATTAACAAACAAGAGAGAGCATGATGACCTCAAACAAGGCTCTAGAAGTGCCCAACAAAGGCAATCACATTGACCATCCCCCTGGCAGCCAATACACTGCAGGTGACGTAAAGGCAAAGACAAAGGTCAAAATCTTGAGAGTTAAATCACTGGAAGTATCACCTATCAGCAATGAACACAAACCCAAGCGTATATGGTTTTTCACTAGTCTAAAATGGATTCTAATATCAATTCACACATACCATGTGAATTCCAACAAACAGAAATATTCAAACTGGCGCTCACACATACCCCTGAGTATCCATAACCCTTCCACTACTTAATGTCTAATTTTTACTATGTTTTCAAAAAATAAATTCATCAAATGATATTTTTATTTAAAAACATCAGCCAGTGTATGGACCAAATTGGCAAATTCTACAATTTTTTGAAAAAATTTCTATGCTTTTTCTTACATACTAACATATTTATTTTCTGAAATGATTGAGACCTCGGAGACTACTAATATACACGTCATCTTTCAAATTAAAATTTAATATTTCATGCTTTTAATCTGCTATAAACAAATCATATGAACTCTGAAAGAGATGAAATAATTTAACTTTTCATCTGCTATAAACAACTTAAATGAATTCTTTAGGGGATTAAATGTTTTAATAAATGCTGCCAATAGATAAGAGATACCAGAACATGTCCAAGACCATGCAATAGAATACGAAACAGAGAATAAAGCCAATATATAGCTGGGCAAAACTTAAAAAGAAAAACAATCAACATGAAGTATAAATGATTAAAATTATACCAGGCAAATCCCAGGGCTCGCACTTGTATATGTCAACCTCTGCAATCACATCAAGCTTAAGTGATTTTCCACAAATTCTTCTCTTCAGATAATAGACAACAAGCTCCTCATCAGTGGGGTGAAAGCGGAACCCAGGTAATAAAGAAACTCGCCCCATTTGATTGATGGTCAAAATGACAGAAAAAGGTAGTATATGCACCTTCCTCCAAAGATATTCACAAAAAGCAGTACAAGATATTGTATGGAGTCTGCACTCTCCTGCACACGATCTACAAAGCCACAACTCCCCAGACTCCGAATTGTCTACAATAAATTAATTACCAAAATAACCATCCAACAGAATTCACATAGCAATTGCTGACTAGGATATTAAGGCTGTCGACAATCTCTAAAGCTCCACCACTCCAAGAAACTGCTGAATGTTTAATCTAAATCTGCAAAACTCAAGCCCCTCGGATATCCCTGGATAAGCTTGCCAAAAATCAGCAAAACCTTGTAAAACAATATTCTGTCCAGAATATTCCCCAAAAGAAACAATAAATTCTTCACAATCTTGGAGGGATCTGGTGAAATTTAAAGGCAAAAATTTCTACTCATGTAATATCCTTTATCAAACTTTGTCCAATAAACCACTGTGCTCCTCGGCACAAAAAACAGCAATGTTCAATGAGCGGAGAACCTCTACCACCCCTTCTTCGTTTCCTTGACATGGGAGTACGAGAGCAAAGCTTCTTTGCCCCTCCAGGAAGCCTACCTATGAAACCCCCTGTCAAAACCCAAAGCAAAGACATCAATATTTTAAACCATACATAAAGTCTTATGTTCACAAATACCCATCTAAAAATTTCTTAATATGTAATTAAAATAAGCAAAATATTCAAAAACTGTCCCACTTGCAGAAACCAACTCAGTAGCACTTTAGTCTAAAAATCTTAATTTTAACTGTCAAATTATAAATATAGGCTAATGCATAATTTGATTATTCTTAATTGCACATGTTAAAAGAGCAGCAGTTTCAAAAAGTTGTTCAAAAATTCATCCCAGACGAGAGTAAGCAAACCCTCGTTCTACATAACAGGCAAAATGAGAACAATAATACTTACCAAAAGTGAAAGTCAAGCCAAACCCAGACAATCATACAAAAACAGCAAGACAGTGCAAAGACTACACCCATAAATTATAATAATATAATTCCATTCAAATATTAATATAAATTTTCAGAAACCCCATTTCAAAAGCAGAATCCCTTGCTATTCAAAGCTGTTGCCAATATATTTACAAGATCACAAAACACTTGTCAAACAAAAATTCCAAAACCCACAGTGCTAAATAGTTGATTGATCTCAGTCAAAATCAATACATAACCTACGATTTATGCAAAATAAGAGCAAACATAATAGATGATTCAAGCACAATCTCTGCCTATAAAAGTCCACTCCACAAACTGGACTGCACAATTTCATGTTATAAATAACCATCACAAGCTTTGATTTTAAAGGTCAACATCACAATAACACAATTAAGCCTGCCCTTCACCCAATTATAAATGCAGAATTTCTAACTCTACTAATAAATATTAAATTTACAAGATAACAAACTTATTAAAAACTGAATGCTTGTGAGAAATTTCAAAACACTCAGTTTCACTTATAACTAATTTACACGATATTGCCAAGGATCTGAATTCAATTCCAAAACCCTCGTTGCCACTTATAAGTAATTTAAATGATCTCACTGTGAAACTGAATTCAAGTTAGAAATTACAAAAAGAAAAGAATGAATATCAGGGCATAAAAGCTGAATTCCAGTACAACCTAGATAAAAATCCTTATTACACTCGACAAATCCTTCCATATAAGCATATTTAACATATTAACGCCACAATCACACAGCTAGAAATCTTCTGAAACCAACATTCAAAGGTAAATACTTGGGATAATTGTAATCAACCACAACACTGATTCTCCAATAAAATGCCCAAATACTCCAACCCACTTACATGGTTTCACCTTAAAACCCACCACAAACAGCCAGCTGGAAAAATTGTCAAACCCTGACAAACACAACTCAAGTGATAAATCTATTGGGCTTTCATAGCAGAGCCCAAGATTCAAATCCCCAGAAGACATGTAAAAATGGAGTACTACATCGCTAGACGCTAGATGCAAGCTCTGGTTGAATTTGACCAAACAAATACCTCACACACAAAAACCCTCAGCCCGGCCCAGATTTAGCAGAAGGAAAATTAATCAAAAAGTTAAAAAATTAAAAAATGAACAACAATCATGAAACCATCGTAACGAAATTAGAATTCCTAGGCATTTCCCAATACGAGACACGAAAAATGGCCCGAATTATCGATTTAAAAAACTCTTAACACGATTCTATCCAGAAGCTTTATTATTCTATTATCAATATACTTACAAGATCATGACACTCCATTCAAACCCACAAAGATAAAACCCCAATTAGGAATCCTAGGTGCAATATTAAGGGTATTCACGCGATCTCGTCTATATTCTAAAATCAAGATACAACTTCCACAAAACTACCAACGTATTTCAGGCAGAACGAACTATGTTTAATCTCAAACCCCATGAACAGACACTCAAACCCTCAAAAAGCTGCGCATCAAACTTCAACCGATTAATCCCATTCAGGAAACCAACCCATAACTCCAACAAACACCTAAAATCATTTATCAAACCCCCGCCAAAAAAACAACAAAGAAAAACACGAAATCAGGCTCAAATTGGCCGATTCCAAGATCAAAAAGCGTGGAAAATATCCCCCAAAAACATACTGTAGGGCAAATCAATTCACAGAAAAAGACTGAAGTGAATAAGCTAGAAACCGGAGAAATCCTGGTACCTGAGACGAAATTTGTCCTTCGTCCCCAGACCTCTACATGAAAAATAGCAACCACAGTATGAGACTGTCCTGGGATTATATACACAATGGCACGCCTGTAGTCAACTGCTAACTCCAATCTCCTCTGACTTGACCATAGTACTAACCCTGGATTTAGCCGCCGCGCGAACCTTCTCATAGCATTCTGTAATTTTATTATTTTATCTAACTCCTTAGACTAGGGCCGTGGTCTCATGGAGGGGGGCTTCTTAAAGTATTTTAGTTGGTGTCGTTTTAGAGTACTTTCGAAGTTATTGGTAAGTATGTTTGCTGAAAGTTTTCTATAGCTAGGGATTGTGAATTTTGTAGTATTTATAAAAAATTGAAGTCTAAATTTTATTAAAGTTGGTGATGCTATTTATTTTTAACATTTAAGTTGAAAAAGAAAATCTTAATTTATTTTTTAAAATTTGTTAATGGAAATATAAATTTAGCAACAAAATTTCTTAAATTAAGAAGAGAAATTTTCAATACCACTTTAATCATATTTTTTAAATCTGAAAATTAAAAAATAATAATTCATATTCATGGCAAAAAAAATTAATTGATCTTATAACAAAACCAAAAAAATGTCTCATGAGATCTTTTGCTCTATGAAAATAGTTAATGAAGTACTTCCAAAGAACTTCCTAATCTAAATATTAATCATTTTTTTGCATAATTATTTTAATGGGTCAAATTTCTTAACACACATGCATATGAGTTTATTTCACTTGACATCTTCGCAATGTTAAGGAATTTTCGCTTTAATTCAACTTCAATAAGAGCACATTGCTTGTCTCTCTAGTTGTTAATGTATTAAAAAGTTTTGATTCATTGAAGTGTGTTATAATGTTTTTAGTAGGAAATTATGTAGAGTTCTTTAATCAATGTGCTCAACCACATTTCATATTACAAAACGTTATTAAAAAAATCATTTATAGCAATTCAACAATGGAAAATTCACTGCCAACAATTCACATGGAAAAATTCACCGCCAGCAATTCATGTGGGAAAATTCACCACCAACAATTTAGGATGGAAAATTCACTGCCAACAATTCACGTGGGAAAATTATCGCCATGACAATTTCATTGCCAAATAAAATTCAACGCCAACAATTCATCATGGGGGAAAATTAATTGCCAAAATTAACCGCTTGTCATGGTCGTGAATTTTCCTAGGGTGAATTGTTGGCACTGAGTTTTAGTTGGCAATGAATTTGTCATGGCGTGAATTTTCCCACATGAATTATTGGCGGTGAATTTTCCATCCTGAATTGTTGGTAGTGAATTTTCCCACGTGAATTATTGGCAGTGAATTTTTCCACGTGAATTGTTGGCAGTGAATTTTTGGCAGTGAATTTTTCCACGTGAATTGTTGGCAATGTGCTCTTATTGAAGTTGAATTAAAGTGAAAATTCCTTAGCATTGCAAAGATGTCAAGTGAAATAAACTCATATGCATGTGTGTTAAGAAATTTAACCCATTAAAATAATTATGCAAAAAAAATGATTAATATTTAGATTAGGAAGTTCCTTGGAAGGACTTCATTAACTATTTGCATAGAGCAAAGGATATCATGAGACATTTTTTTGGTTTTGTTATAAGATCAATGAATTGCTTAGATGAATTTTTCATTGATGAATTGCTAAGATGAATTTTTTGGATGTCCATATTGACATAACCAATTAATATCATAATTTTAATTATTGGAATGTATGTGTTAACAAAAAATATTAACATTTATCTTAAATTTGACAATCATTTACATGTCAAAGTATTAATATTTAGTAATAAACATGATATTTAATAATAAATGTAAATATAAATATATGGAATATAAATGATTTTTTTTTCATCTTCTAATTATCATTGTACTTTTTTCTACACACAAATTTTAAAAATAAAAATAAGAATGTTTATAATGATTTTACAAGTGTATTATAAAAAGTAAAACAAAATAAAATAGTTTTCTCTTTTTTCATCTATTTAATTATTATTTTGTGTATTTGTAGTAATTTATTTTAATAGAGCTCTTATTAAAAAAAAAAGAAGCTAAACATATGAAATAAATAATTTGTTTTGTTTTTATTCAACTTTCAAAAATATAAAGAATATTTAAAATTTTGTATATTTTAAGAAATAAAATAACATGTAAATTTTGGTACTATTGATATGAATTAAATAATTTATTAATGTTTTAAATATATTTATCTTAAAAATATCAAACACCAAAGATATATCTTGACATTCGTTAGATAGATGTATTTAAGATATCTATACTAGTTTAAATTTAATTTGATAATAATTCTTTTGTTAATATACTAATTCAATATAAAATAAAAATAATGTATATTTTAAATAGACTAAAATATTTGAAGTGTTTCATTTATATAGTGGCTAGTGTTCTTGTTTCTATTAGTATAGAAAAATTGAAAGGGTAATAGTAGTTACTACGAGGAGGTGTACAGGACTAAGTGTATGAAGGTGAGAGGAATTAACTCTTTTAAGGTAAAATAAATGTCATTTTATTTATAATTGGGTACATTTTTACATATTTTCACTATCTCCTTTCATGTTTATTACAATTTTGGTTATTTATGTTATCATATTGCATGTTCATATACATTTATTTATTGTCTTACATATTGTCTTTAGTTTATTAAATCCTATCTAGTTGGCTTGCTTATAGTTGTTGTCTTATTATCTTATCCACACATCTTCCTTTGAGTGTACATAATGAAAGATTATTATACCCTTCCCCTATTTGAAAATTAATTACTAAAATGTTTCATAACTAGTAATTAGTATTCTATCAATAAAATATATTATTTTCAATTGAATTAAGCGAACACATGTAGATGAATTGATCATAGTATATACAACAATTCACCTCAACCAAATATTTCAAGAGTTTAAATATGTATGTTGATACTTAAGATATTTTTTTATAAATTTTGAACTTCTCCCTTGACAAGGATTTACATTGTGCAGTTTCAACCATTTTTTTTGATGTCATAAATCTTCGTTGCAAGATATCATTTTCATCCTACTTCTATCAATAATGATATTGTATTTCAATTCTTTCATTGTACCATGTAGCCATGTAGTCTTTTGATGTCACAAGTCTTCATCTCAAAATCTTATTTGAATATTTCTCCCAACAATAATGATATTGTATTTTAATTTTTATTCCACCATGTTGCCGTGTAGTTCTAACTATCACATATTAAAATGGTATCTTTTTTATAACGTATAAATTGCATTAAAGTAATCTTCTCAACCAAACCATTCTGTTATAAAAAAAAGTAAATTGTCATATTTACTTAGATTCAACAATTGTCATAAAAATGGTTGTATATCTAATCATTGATACATTTAGGTTGGGGTATCATTTAATACATTAATTTAGCATATATGGTGTTTATGATTCTTTGCTTTGTTTCTATTAGATAAAGTATCTCAATTAAATAACTTCTTCCACAATTCATTGTTTTTGGATTTAATTGTGTGGTCAAGTTTATCAACGTGCGCAAATCACACTCCATTCAATCCATCATCAAGATGAAGAAAAATTTGAAGATAACAGAACTTAGAATGTGATCCAAAACATTGATGTTTAAATATTACATAACTAAATCAAAAGCATTATTATTCCACACTTATTTCTCTTTTATAAACCATTTGTCAAAGAAATCGCCTCATATAAGATTGATTAGACATATGCACTATAGATAATTACAATCCCAACCACTTTTGTTAAAAGATATTTTCTACTTCCATATTTAAAAGCATATCAAAGTGTTTTGTATTCTTCTTGTAATAGACATTTTATAAAATCAATTACTTCTTGAATGGAAATGAGGAATCATAAACAAGTAAAATAGGTTACCAAAAAGATTAATTCTTTTATCATTGAAAATGAGGAAGCATAAAAAGTGAAATGGGTTACCAAAAAATCAATGCTTTTACAATTGTTTACTTTTTTATAAAATCTTAATTTTAATTTATAATAAAATTAGGGTAAATTATGTTTTTTTTTTGTGTATATCTCTTCTACATAGATTGTCATGGGTTTTAATTCAACACTTTAAATTACAACATTGTTCTTTAAAGGTTTAAATAATACAATACCAAATATTTATTTTTAGCTGATAGACTATATATAGTGTGAGATTTGAGTCTGAAATAAGCCTCACATTGCAAATAATTGTTGAGTCATTAGATGTTAAAGGGTAAATAAGTTGCCGTTTAATGGTAAAAGCCTAAAAAATATTAGGTGAAAGCCTCCAAAATCTCACTTATCATGTAAACACTAGATAAATATTGATTTGCCAATTGGATGGGAACATTTTATTTCCATTTGCATGTCTTTTACCAATTTGATGGTAACTTTTTATGTTTTAAATTTGCATGCAAATTTTTCAAAATCAAATAATACCTAATTTCTTTAAGGAAAAAATCTAGATTTGTCTAAGTGGAAAAATCTAAATTTGTCTAAGTTTATTTCATTCCATTATTCAACACTTATTATTAATTGTTAATTGTTTAATCCACGTACTCTCTAACATATTAACATGTGTATAATTTTCTATCACTAATCCTTGAACCTCCTTTAGATACAAGTACTAATTTATGAATAGTGTCTATATTATCATTTATAAAAATAATATTTACACATAAAAATAAAAAAAAAAAAAAAAAAAAAATCAATACCAAATATTTTGAAAATACATAAATTACAATATCTTTTTCTTTTTGTCTTCTTATTTCAATGGTCAATTGATCATAAAACTCATATATAACTATTTGACATGTTCCCTTGACTATTTTACTAACATAGTCTCACACTAGACTACTTCATGGACACAAATAAAGAAAGGTATGTACGCCAGTGTCGTTAGTCATGTGAAAAAAGTTTACAAGACTCACTGTAGTTTATAGGGGGACGAATACTTGACCAATTCCTATAATCTTAAAAAAAATTAAAAAAAAATTAAAAAAAGACTGACTTAAAACCTCCATGACAAGAATGGTTTCCTTGATTAAAGTTAGAGTCATATTGGACATTACAACTACCAGATTTGGCGTCACAACTAAAAGTAAGAAAGCTAGATTCAATGCTTAAGCTTCTAGGTAATATAATTCAAACAAAGCTAGATCTTGGACTAAATTAAATGTTCCACGAGGACTCTAGCGCCAAATTAAGATGAAGGAGAAATTGTAATTCATGTCGGCATGCTATTTAAGTACAAGGTCCTCCAATTTACCCTACGTCACTAACATTGCTACCCAATCATCTACCTATTTAAGGTTGTCACATTGGAAGAATTTAAGACTCTGAGCTATAAAAGCATTTTGTACCATATTAAATGGATGTCCAACGAATAGGTTGGAATTTCTTGGTTACTAGGTAGTACTTACATTGTACAAGGGTTCCAAATGAAAGCAAATCACCATTCAATTATTGGTGAAAGTGAAGAACTACCAATATTTCTATGATATTTGTTTGAAACCAAGTCTATATGATAGTATGATTTACCTATCATAAGATGGATTGGTTGAGAAGACTTCTTTAAGGTATGTTTTTTTTTTTTTAAGAAATGTATTTTATCGTGAACCTTCCCACACACCTTCTAGTGAGTCAAAGAATAGGCACAAAGTAAACTATTGACACCACTTCGAGTGCCTAATCCGATGGGGACATCAAGTGGGGCCCAACATGCAAGAAGTGGCCAGCTTGAGGGAATGGACCTCGAGACCTCCCACATGAAGCTATACAACAAACAACCACTTGAACTAGCCCACTTATACTTTAGAAATATGAATACAATTTTACATTGTGATTTTTTTTTATTGGAATAAGAGAATCAATATTTTTAAGTATTTTATACTATTTTAAGTTGTGATAGTGAGAATTACATGGCAACATAGAGGAAATAAAGAATTGAAAAGCATTAGCATTTTTGGTCTAGGAGAGTGTTGAAAATAATATTTCGAAGATGAAGACCTTTTAAATAAGAGAAAATTAGATCTAAATTAAATTGTTTAATGACTCTGATTTATAGTATAATTGTGTGTTCGAAAATTTTAAATGGATAAAAGCATAATAGCATGTGGAAAAGAGTATTAGCTTATATTTTTTTTTAGCTTGAAGCACCTAAATCAATAATATGCTTTGAATATTGAGATATTGTAGAGAAATAAAATGTTGATATTTAGTAGTTATGACTATATTTTTTAAAAGAAATTTGAATTAGTTTGGTATAATCTTTTTAGAAAATTGTTAGTACTATTGAATTGTTGGAAAATTTTCAAAAAGTGAGGTAGACATGACATTAAGAAATTTGTAACGAATTTTGTTTTTCTTTCTTTTTTTATTATTACACAAAATTGATATTCTGGTGCATTAAAAAAATGAATTTTGATCAAATAATTATTTAATTGTACTTGTTTAAAGTTGCATGTTATAAAAATAGAGTATTTTGAAAGAACGTCAAACATTTTGATGATTATTTATCAAAAATATATATATATAAAAAAAAACTTGGATAAGACTCTTCCCTCTAGTATAATGAATTTTGTTCATATTTTAAAAATAAATTTTACTTTGTTTTAAATAAAATCAGCCTCAACTTTTGGGATAATGATTCACTTATCATTCAAATTAAAATTTAAATAGTAAATAAAATTTGTACTTTTAGAATTCTATTCAATGAGATATACAAAAGGTTATTTATCATTTTCTTTAAAAAATTCATTTGTACATGTAAAACTCCTTCAAAAGTGGCAAGAAAAATTAAATTCCAATTAAACAAAAATATTGGCACTAAAGGTATGTCACATAAGAATGTTTAGTTGAACATGGTTTAGCCAAACCTAGTTGGACCAAGATCCATTAGGTTGAGCCTATTTAGTATGAATAGCTAAAATTAGAACTATCTATACTTTTGCAACTTCCACTGAATTTAGTAGCATCTAAAAATTAAGAATAAGAAGTAATTTATGTTTGACACCTTATTTTATAGCATTCAAATTAAACAATTAACATTGTCATGATGTATTGCTTGAGAGTTTGTATTTAGGTATAATTTGTATGACACATTTTTTTGTTTACAATTTACATATGTTATATTGTACCAATATTTTATTTTTCATATATGTAATTTGTGTTCTCTTGAGCCCCCTCTATATTACATTGAGCACAAAATTTGGCAAGATTATCATCTCATTCCTTATAAAGTGATGCCCTTAGAGGGCTATAGAGGTCCCTCATAGTGATAAGGAGAGTACATTTAAACTTTTATTGCAATGATTTTCTATATTATTTTCTTTATTTATTTCATTGGAGATCTTTTTCCATTGATATGTTGTTATTGGCTAAGCTAGATTCTTCATAAAGGGTCTAGTGAAGTGAGGGATGCTATAATTCCAATACTTAGGCCTCAAATAGACCTTAGAAGACCTTTTAGTACTATTCCTTTCAATGTCACTTTGCTCTTAGGTAGATTCTCTACTTCCATGAACTGTAATGTACATTTGAAACTTTTGGTATATCGAGAGAAGCACTTTTTTGTACCATCACTATTTCATGTAGCTTTTGGTATATATGGAAGTGTAGTTTATGGAGTGGTTTGGCTTCAAAGGTATGCATATATTGAAAGTTGGAAGTGATAAGTTGAAGCAATAAGGATTTATTGGGGAGAGATAAGAATAATTTAAATTAATAGCTTAGAGTTTATAGAATGTAAAGTTTAGAGTTTCTAGGGTTTGAGGTATTGAGTAAAGTGTTTGGGATATGTGTTAAATTTAAGTGTATCATTTTTAGGCTTTAGGGAGTTTGAAGTATGTTTTCTTAAATTTTGAGTTTTAAGATATAGGGTTGGGGTTTATAAGGGGTTTGATATTTACTTAGGTTTGGAAAAGCAAGGGTTTCTAATGAATGCATACATCTAGGATTTGGGATTAGGTTTTAGGATGTAGGGTTTAACATTTATGAGGTTGTTATTGTAATGTTGTTGGTAGAGAGGATGAGTGTTAGGCGAGAGAGAGGATTTGAATTTTTTGGGCAGCAATGGCAAGCTGGTCCGAAAGATTCTGGTTCTGGACCAGGGGACGACCTTTCTGGGGATGCGGCAGGCGAGAATGCAAACGAGGAAAAGGGGGGAGCAGTGTCCAAGGACTAGGGCCCAGAAAAAGGCAGGGATCCAGGTGGAAAGGTCGAATCTGAAGGTAAGTGTTCCCCTAACTCTTTGTCAAAGGATGGGGCTAGTGGGTTTGGATGCCTTGGAAACTAGGTTGAGGACAAAACTCTTAGGGATCACTCATGGGAGGATCCTAAGAAGAAGTGGGTTTCACTTTTTGGAACCAAGCCAGTTGGAAAATCCTTTTTTCCTCCGGTTACTAATATCTCATCACCGGAGAGTGGGAAGTTTTCCATTCTGATTCCTGATCCTGTAATAGACCATAACATATCTCTAATGGAGTCATCTTTGGTTGGTAAATTTATGGGTCCACGACCAAATATGGATGTGGTCAGGGACTTTGTGAAGAAGAAATGGAGAGTTAAAGGACAAGTAGAGGTTGCTGCTCTACCTAAAGGCTTCTTCTCTTTCGCTTTTTCTTGTGAAGAAGATAAAATTGTAGTTCTATGTGGGGGCCCTTGGGTTAGTGGCAAGTCCTCTCTAGCTATTAGGAAGTGGTCTCCAAAAATGAACCTCTCGGATGATGCCTTCGAAGTAGTACCTATCTGGGTGCATTTACCTGGGTTACCACTGGAGTTTTGGAATGAGGATGTGTTCAGAGGGATTGCTAGCTCATTTGGGGAACTTCTATCCATTGACTTTATGACCTCATCCAGAAAGAGGCTAGTTTTTGCTAGAATTTGTGTGGGAGTCACCCAGTCCTCAGATCTCCCTTCGTCGATTGAGATAGTTTCAAAATTTGGAAAATTGACCCAGATTGTTGAGTTTGAGACTTTACCCTTTTTGTGTTTTACTAACAAAAAAAGTTAGGCATTGGGCGAAGAAATGCCCGAATAGCAAGCCTAAACTCAATGAAAAGGCGGCCCTTAAGGAGGCCAAGATGTGGAAGGTTAAATCTGTGGAGAAGCCTCAGGAGGAGGAGAAAAGTGTTGAGCTATTTAAGGAAGGACGGATAGCTAGTGGAGAATGTAACTTCAACGTGGAAAAAAAGGAATGTTGAGGATTCTTGCAAAGGATCTGAAAGCTTCGTAAATCCTAAAGGTGAGATTAAAGGTCCTAAAAGAGCATAGGTCATTTTGAGTATCGAGGCTTCCCAGGAGGAGGATGATAGAAGAATAGGAGGGATGGATGAAAATTAGAAAGCAATCCTAAGTGTCATCCTAGATTCAGTAACTGATAGTCTGGAGGATACTTCTCGCTCACACCAGAGTTTGGAAAGGGGGGCAGAGGTCTATGAGAGATCAGCAGAGTCTAACTCTCCAGGTCAGGTGGAGCATCATAGTTCTCCGAAGATAGTGAAATCCACTTTTGGGATTTCTGCTAGATCTCCCAAGGGGGGAATGAAGACAACAATACCCTATCACACAGAGTTGTTGCTACAAATGTCTTTTTGGATGGGCAAGAGTTTATGGGCTTAGAGGATCTAGATCTAGAAGAGGAAAACCTATACACCAAAGTTGAGAAGAAGAGTTAAAAGGGGAGTAATATAGTGGGGGTTTCTACAAGAAATAGGGCCAAAGTGGATGTGGGAGTGCTAAAAGGTTCAGGTAGAAAATTAACTAAATGGCACAGGGAGCAAGAGTGTATTCAAAACATTACTGATGGAACCCAAAAAACCATCCTAGATTTATGTAGAACTCCATCTAAAAAATGAAATTTATGTCTTCGAATATTCGGGGACTAAACAATTCCCATAGATAGGAAATTTTGCACAATTTTGCTAGAGATCATAAGCCGAATATTCTTATCATTTAGGAGAGTAAAATGGCCAGACATCGTGTGGAGTTGATTAAGATTTTTAAAAATGGTGGTGTGTAGGGATGCAGTTCAGAAGGTGCCTTTGGGGGCTTGGTGACCTTTTGGAATCAGAACCATATTCAAGGTACTCCTATTCTGGGAGATGCAAACCATGTGGCTACCTGATTTAGGCATATCATAGATGGCTTCAGTTGGATTTTGTCTAATATTTATGCGCCCAACAATAAAACTGCCAGAAGGAATTTTTGGAAAAAACTTGAGTTTTTTAGGTCCTGCTTTCCGAATGAGAACTGGATCATCATGGGGGATTTTAACACTCCCTTGCTGGAATCTGAAAAATTTGGTGGATCTCAAATTCAGTTGGATAGTAAGCTAGATTTAATGCACTTTATTAATTCCCAATGCTTGCATGATATGGACCTCAAAGGGGCCACCTACACCTGGTCTAATAAGAGAGTTGGGAATGACCTCATTCAGGTAAGGCTTGACAAAGCTCTAATTTCATATAATTGGTTGAAGGAATTTTGTTGCTCGTTAAATGCCCTCTCCATAAATGGCTCAAATCATTTCCCTATAAGTTTTATGGCAGATTTCGTGTCTGGTAAGAGGAATTTTCCTTTCAAATTTGAGAAAATGTGGCTATCTCATCCTAAAATTTCTAATTGTATCCAAGAGTGGTGGAACATAAATGTTAGTGGTACTTCCATGTTTAGAGTGGCTAAGAAACTTGGTGAAGTCAAATCTAGGATTAGGACTTGGAACAAGGAGGTTTTTGGGGATATTTTTGAGTCAAAAGTTGCCATTCAACAGGACTTAAGGGATATTCAGGAATGTATCCAAAGAGTTGGTTATGTTGGGGATATCCTCCTGAAGGAAAATGAAATTCTCTCTAAATATCATAATATTATCTTGAAGGAAGAGGATTATTGGAAACAGAGATCTAGATGTGCTTGGCTTGCTGATGGGGATAAGAGAACTAGGTTTTTTTATTTGACTACCATGAAACATAGGGCTTCTAATCGGATTTCCTATATTATGAAAGATGGGGTCAAAATTGAGAGAGAGGAAGAGATTAGAGGTGAAGCTATCCAGTTCTTTGCTGACCTTCTTTCAGCAGGTGAAGACTTGAATGTAGAGGCTCAAAACACCCTTATTGAGGCCATTCCTAATGCCTTGGATGGTCAGCATAATAAGCTCTTGACGACTATCCCTTCAAAGGACGAGGTTAGGAAGGTTGTTTTCTCTTTCAAAGGTAATAAGGCCCCTAGCCCTAATGGCTTCCCAATGTTCTTCTTCCAAGTTTTATGGGAAATTATTGCTAATGATATAACAAATGTTGTTAAAGAATTCTTTGGGCCTAGGAAACTGTTGAAAGAGCTTAAAGCTACCTTCGTTGTCTTGATACCTAAATTCCTTGGAGCTAACTCTTTTGACTCTTTTTGTCCTATTAGTTTAAGCAACTCCTTTTACAAGATTATTTCTAAAGTGATCACTTCTAGGTTGCTTGGGGTTCTCCCTTTGCTTATCTCTCCCCAACATAGTGGTTTTGTTCCGGGCAAATAGATTTTGGACTCTATAATTATGGTTCATGATAATATCCACTCCCCCAAATTTTCAAAAAACCAAGGCTTCTTGCTTAAACTAGATATGGCTAAGGCCTATGACAAGGTGGACTGGAAATTCTTGATGAAAGTCTTACAAGCTTTTGGGTTTTCTGAAATATTTCTCCAATTGATATGGGAATTGATCTCTACCACAAGCACCTCGGTGATTATAAATGGGTCTCCTTCCCGCTTCTTCAAAGTGTCAAGAGGGGTCAGATAAGGGGATCCTGTCTCCCTTATTCTTTTTACCCTTATGGTTGAAAGCCTTGGGAGGATTATGCATAAAAAAGTGAGAAGGTCTAAAACCCTCCTCGGCAAACCTGGTATGTTCACACCAGCAGTTTGTGGATGACACGATGTTGAAGCTCGTGTGCTTTAAAGAGTTGTCTTGTTCTTTATGAGGAGGGCTCAGGGAAAAAGATCAATAGGACTAAAAGTTCCCTTTATTTTTTTAATACCCCTAAGCACAGATAGAGGAAGATTGCTAGCATCATTGGTTGTGGTGTTCATCCCCTTCCCTCTTCCTATTTGGGCCTTCCCTTAGGGTCCAAACCTCCAGATTCCTTTTGGGTTACTCTGGTCAATAGATTCAACAGGAAGTTAGCTGGTTGGAAAGGTGCCCTTTTGAGTCAAGCTGAAAAAGTTCTGTTACTTAAGGCTTCTCTTCATAATCTTCCCATCTATGCTCTCAGTCTGTTTAAGATTCCTGCTAAGTTCACTAATATTATTGAAAAGATCTAGAAATGGTTCCTCTGGTCGGGGGTGGAGGAGAAGAAGAGAATTTCGTTGGTGGCTTGGGAGAGAGTGTGTAGACCCAGGAAGCTCGGAGGCCTTGGTCTTAGAAGCATCAGAGTGTTTAATAAAGCACTCCTGGCTAAACAAGTTTGGAGAACTTTTGTGGACGTTCAGGAGTGGAACTCTATTTGGCGAAGCAAATACTTGAGGGAGGTTAATTCCCTTCAAGATTTCCTCAATTCTCAAAACCTTCCCTCTGGCTCCTTTCTTTGGAACAATACCATTAAAGCTAGAGACCTGGCTGGTAAAGAAGCTTTCTGGAAGGTGGGTGATGGGCAGAAAATTCAGTTCTAGGAAGATAAGTGGATTGGGAAGGAGTGTCTATGTAATAATCCTATCTATAGTATCTATATGGAGGAATGCAAGTCCAGATTTGGTTGGTTGGTTGGGGATTATTGGAGGTTTGATCAGTGGGTTGAGATATCTACTATCAGTCCGGCTCTTCAACCTCTGCAAGTTCTTCTTAATTCTATTAAGATCAATTCTCAAGGGAGGGAGGACAATTTGATCTGGAAGCTTTCATCCTCTGGTACCTACTATGTTTCTTTTGTTGTTGCCTCTTGTTACTTTGGAATTGATGTCCATGATTGGGATAAGGTGTGGGTGAACAACCTTACTTCGAAAGTTAATTTGTTTGTCTGCATCCTTCTTCAGAATAAGCAACTTACTAATGATAATCTTCATAAGAGGGGGTTCTCCTTTCCTAACAGGTACTATCTGTGATGTGCTGAGGCTGAGACCTCTTCTCATCTATTTCTTCTTTGTCTGTATGCTCATGCCATATGGTGTAGGATTCTTCAAATGTGGGATCTCAGCTGGGTTTTTCCTAGAACTATTGCGGATTTTTATAAACAATGGAAGGCCCCCTCAAATAATTGGACCCTGAATCTGCTCTGGAATTATATCTTTCCTCACCTTTCCTAGGGTTTATGGAAAGAACACAATAACATAATATTTAGAGATGCTACTCTCTAGGAGGAAGTGGTGTTTGGTAAGATAACTAGAGCTGTGGGTGAAAACTTTAATTTTCTTAACAAGAAGTTGAATGGAAAAGGTAAGGTCAATATGCAGGAGTATGATTGTAGAATTATGGAGGCCTAGAAGATCAATGTGGAAATTTTCAATATGTCTAAAAGCATTAAGGACCCTAGAGAGGGCATATGTTGGAGTCTTCCCCCCCTTGGCTAGTCAAAATCAACTTTTATGGCATGGCCAAGGGAAATCCTGGGTCTGTCGAGTGTGGTGGGGTGATAAGGGATGAAAATGGTGCTTTTATTACGGCTGTGGTGGTTCCTTTACACACTCAGACCAACCATGTGGCGAAAGCCTCGGGTGTTTTCCAGACATTGAAACTGGCTAGCCAATTAAGTTTAAATACGTCTGGATTGAAGGTGACTCGAACAATATCATCCAATGCTTAAAGGGATGCCATAAACCCTCATGGTCAATACAAAATTGGATTGATCTCTCTAAGGAAATAATTAATACCTTTGAAAAAAGTGTCATAAAGTATGTTTACCGTGAGATAAACACGGTGATGGATTTCTTTGCCAACAAAGGTGTCAAGGCTCCGAGTAAGGTGATCTGGCAGGGGCAGGATGAGTTGGAGGCTGACGTCAAAGCTCTGATGACGTATGATCGTACCCATGGGTAGGTGTAGTTTCCCATTCATTCGAATGATGGCTGAGTGTCCTCCCCTGCAGTCTCGGGACTGTGTTTTAATTATTATTTTGAGTTGGCCGAGGGATAATTATCTCATCCCCCAGTTGCATGCGATTTACTTCGCATGCTTTTTGGGCATTTTAGTTGATTGTTTCCACAGCGTTCTGGACTATTCCTTTCTTGCTGGCGAAACAATGGGTGGTGAAATTTGTAGAGTGGAACCGATTAGCAGCGAGCAGTTGAAAAGCAATTCTAAGCTATGGAAGAAGTTGGAGAATGGTGGCATTACTATTTACATTGAAAAGCTCCATGGTTGGGACCCAAAGGTTATGAGGGTTTTCAAGAAAGATTGGCATAATGGCGAGATTAACTTGTTCGAAAGACATGTTACTATCAACGAACAGTTGATTGCTGAGGTTATTGGTCTATCTATAGAGGGCATTAAATTCTATAGGAACAAGAAGTAGTCTGATGAAGCTGTTAGCAAGTTCCCCAAGTCGAAGGTGGAGAAGGAGGAATTACGTAGGACCTCTAGAAGCTACTTCGACATGGATAGTATTGTTTCGCATTAGAGGAAGGTTGTGAATGTGTTAATGGAATATGTCACTTTGGATGGGCATTATACCAGAGTCTTCGGGTATCACTTCGTCCTGCTAAATCATTTCAGGCACTAGGTTAGGATCTCGTTTCCTTTTTATCTGGCTTCTTCTCTGAATACTAGTCTGAAAAACCATAGACACAGCCCTAGTAGGTATCCTATCCTTCATGAAGGTTTGCTTGTCCTCATTTATGATCATTTTAAAACTATGTCAGCTCTGCCTCCCCAATTGCCTAAGGTCAGGGCTGATGACAAGGATAAGAGTAAACCTAGGGTTTCTTCTTTGAAAAAGGGTAATGGAAAAATGTCGGAGGACCCCACCTATGATGTTAATGATGAGGAACAACAGTCATAGTCATTGTCTGAGTACTCCAACTATCCTACAATGGACCTGGAGAAGAGAGATCCCGCTTCCCTATGGACCTCAAGGCAAGGGATCACTATTATAAGGAGGAACGAGAGTTTCCCACTAATGTCTTGCTATTTCCCGCAATGGTGCGGTGGATAATTTTAGGCTCATGAGATGGGCATTTTTTGAAATCAAGGAAATTAAGCTTAACCAAAGAGCCATGAGTAGCAAACTAGAGAAAGCCATGGAGGATAATAACAGAGGAAGTGGAAGTGGTCAGGCTATTAGGTTGTGGACAGAAGAGGAGAAGAAGTATATGGTGGAATGCCTCAAGAAAATGGTGGAGGAATTACAGGATTTTAAAGGAAATCACGATGGTAAGCAGGCGGATATGGAGGAATAGTTGAGGAATATTAAAATTTTGCTCCACAAAGTGCTAATCATGAACCATAAAATTTTAAAATCAACTGCACAGACCATGAACACCATGGTGGAAAATCTGGAAAAAGCCCATCAGGTTAAAACTGTTGTTTTTCTCGACTTGGACAATGAGGAAGGGCAACCGGATAGTGGGGGACCAAGCAACAGGACCAGAGATAATTTGAAAAGAAAGGCTGACCAAGCGTTGGTCAACATCTAGGAGATCAAGAAGTCTGCACTCAACATGAACAATCTGGAGTAGGAAGCGGCAAAGATTCTTCGAAACCTAGCCTAGTGGCTGGTTATTTTGTGGTTTTCTGTTGGTTTTTTGTCTGTTCTGCCCGGGTTTTCTTCTGTGTATCTCTTTGTGGGCAGTGTCCTATTTTTTGTCTGTGTTGTGTTAATGTTCTATCTTACGCTTTCTTAATGTTAAAAGTTTTGGGTTTCCTCTAAAGCCTATTTTTTCCATAATCAAAAACATGTAGAATAAAGGAAACTAAAGATAACATGTAGATTTCCAAGACTCAAACACTAGATCAATGTTAGACCTAATTTTTTAAACAAATCCACATTAGAGTAATCATAGTTGTAGGAACCTAATAAGCAACCATACAAATTTGCACCAATCTATATATGAATACAAGCACCAAATTCAAATGGTATCAAATGTATCTAAGTGGATACCTCATTCATACTAGTTGGAATAACAACCTAAAGTTGCTAGCTCATCTAATAACAACCACAATAAGTTGCTAGCTCATCTTATATACTCATACATCAAACTAGGGCATACAATCTATCATAGGTAGAACTCCATGCCATCAACATATCAACCCAAAATCTATAATCAAGTCCTTATATATCCATCATGCTACAAAAATAAATCTCTAAGGTAACAACACACTTATACATGTGACAAAAACCTAGGAAGCAACTTAACGTTTTAGTAAAGTGTAACTAGTCCAAAAGAGGCTTGCCCCTCATATCTAGAACACATATACATTCTATAATTCCCATTGCATGGGTAATGTCAAATTTGAAAACTAGGTCAAGGTATTAACAATTCCACATATAACACACACATAAAGGATGTGACTAACTCCTCTATCATATAGTTTTGAGGAAACATATAATTATATGCAAAATACATCATTATTAAACATCTCTCATTACCAATCTCTAAAAAATCTCCTAAGTCCTCCAAAAAAAATCAAGAAACAGATCAAGGAGCTATCAAATTATTTCTAAAAATTAATGGTAGAAAACCATTTGAATCCATACAAACCTTAAATCCATGGACATAAGAACCTTAAGGAAGAAGATAATATACCAAGGAGTAGAGAAACTACAAATCAAACCATGCCCTTGTACTGACACTAACATGTGCCAAGTTGTGTAAAGTAATATTTCCATGAATGGTCCCAAATTGGAAGGATATCAACACCTAACCATTCAACTCAAAGTGAAAATATGGCAGCAATAGATGTAGACCTCTCAAATTAAAGGTAGATTAAAAAAATAATCATTCCCATAATAAAAGGAATATGTCCAAAGATAAAAACTATTTCTTGTTACTCTCCAAAAGAATTATCAAATCTATTACCATAGCTAAAGACCAAAGCACAAGGAGAAAAATGGAAATTCATAAAACTATGCACCTACTTCTCAAAAATCCCTCATAGATAATAAATCACTATTAATGCACGTGAGAGGATAAGATATGGTTAAATAATGCATTTGATACATTCAAGAAGCTAACACCCCTAATATCATTCACCTACCAAGTAGACCAAGACTAGGATACAATATTTTCCTATGTATATAACACCAATCAATATATGATTTCAAGAAGGGCAACCTTCACATCAAGTCCATAATGTACTCATGTCCATATCTAGCTGTAGATTCCTTGGAATTTCTGCTGAAACCTCATAGCGATTAATCACTCCAACACATATCTCTAAGTATAAGAGATATCCAACCTTATCCAAGTCTCTCTAGTATCCACAAGCATACAATCAATCAATCCGTGCTAGCTTCAAATGAAACATCCAAAACTATGAAGCTCCAAGCAAATGATCAATACTCAAAACCAAAGAGAAACACATTCTCTCAATGGGATATCATAAACAAAACCTTAACCAAAGACACCAAGAGTCCATGACAATCAATATGCTAAAGTTCAACATGGTTCTTGTAAGGTTAGAATATTCCACAAATAGGTTGTGGGTGGGTTTTCTTAATTTTTAAAGTGCAATAGAGTGTGTCAAAGGAACATTTGATGTGGCACACCACTCCTACATAGCCTAGAGCACCTTTAATGATTAGTTGAGGTACTACAACCATCCAATGTGATTTTCCAACACATTATTAATGGTTCACCATAAAGACATTTATTCACTTGCAATGGTATAGAAAGAAAATGGTCCATGCAACCATTAATGTAGTGGTTGAAACTATAGTTCCTAATGGTATTCATGACCTCCATTCTAATGGATTTGGTGAGATTTTCCTTAGTGATTGGTGTGGGAGGTTAGACTTTGATTTACTCTAATAAAGATTGCAATATCTTGAAGATGGTTGAAATTTACCTATGTGGGATTCACATGTGTCACCCATCCATGAGGGACTATATTTGTAATATATTTTTTTATATATTTCCATATTTTTATTTTTGAAGGAGGAAAAGAGGAAAATAGAGTAGCTGCAAAGCTAAGAGAAGAAAAATATCTGCAAGAAGCCTCAGGGTTTCAAATCTTCTAGCTTTGGGTATAACATTTTGATAATGTAATGATTTGGGTTCATCCCAAATTTATAATAAATATTTGTAACATTTGAAGAGAGAATGCTTAAATACATAATTGATCTTGATTGAGTGTCTCCCTGTGTATGGTGTGCATTTCTAGATAGGTTGTGAATTAGTTGGCCAACCAAATGACTATAAAATCCTTGCAAAGTTTTTGTGAGGGATATTTTTAGGATAATAAAGGAAATGTATGAGTATGCTCATAGATTATTAAGTAGACTCATTTAATATTTTGCAAACATATTTTGTCTAAGTTGTGAATGTATGTGTAGAATGTAGGTTGCCTATGTATTTTGGAAGACAATATTTTGCAGCGTCTTCATTAAGGTATCACCATTGGTTTCAATTATTATAGGTTTTGTATTAATTCAATAATTATGTTGCCTAATTGGATATAGGAACCATTTTGTTGCTAGTTTTACCCCTCCAATCATCCCATAACATAACTAAAATAAATTAGTTTAATCATCTTTCCATTTTATTTGATATAGTGTGTTCTCATTTCCATGTTTGAATCCATAAAATAGCATTAGGTGTTATCATTAAAATAATTCCAAACAACTAGTGTGGTGGTTTTTTTGCTTAATCAAGTGCTTGACCTTGAAACACTCAAACCAACATATAGGCATGTTGTGACAACCAAAATATAGGTGCACTATACAATGGGTATGTTTGTGTTAGGGTAAGTGTTTAGTTTCCCTATTGATATCTTTTTTAGAATTTATAGAAGCCCCCCTAATTTAGCAGATCCAAAAGTGTAGGAGGTTTTACCCACCTCAACGATTAGTTTTTTATTACCTGAATTGAACATAATTTCTTGGTTTTATTATGAATTTTGACACCCTTGTTGCTTGGGAGAAGATTAGCCTTTAGGAATTTGGGACCCACAACTTCAGTCACCAAAATTCCTCTTGATACAAATTGCACTAGATTTGTAAACACACTATTAATATGTGAAACACTATGCATTTCTTTATTAAAAAAAAAGTTATATATTTAGAGGTGGTTTTAAAAACATATTTGGAATTTGTTGCACCATAATACTTATGTTTGGAATCCATGCAGTAGTTTTCTTGGCATGAAACACTAGGTTTTACAATTTATTGGTTTGGAATAAATGGTGCATTTTTTACCTGATTTTTACCATCTTTTGTTCTTTATGTTTCTTTTTGTGCTTCTAAGTGTTTTTTTCACTTTCATATGGAGGTTCCTTGGGAGTAACAAAGTAAGCATCTAAAATTAAACAACTTAATTCCCTAAGAGGATCATATGAATTTCATGTAGTATTTACAACTCTACTGTCATACAAAAAATTACACATAATGAAAGGTACAAATCCCTAAGTGTTCCAACCAAGGTCTACCATGTAGTATAGAAAATATATCAAATGCATGAATACCATCGAATAATATTTGTAATCTCTTAGCTCCAAACTTAAGAGGTAAGATAATACAACCCAAAGTGTGAATCAATAATCGATGAGTGATATTAAGGATGTACTCTTGAATGGGTGTAAGATTTTTGCTTCAAATGTTTAGAAACTATCAACTCCTTAGTGTACATGATGTATTAATTTCTGGCATAGATATAAGGATGCTACAAATAATATTAGCTTGCATTTTCACCTATCACAAATAATGGACGATAACAATTTTCCCGTGGGATCCTCTCATCAAAAAATATAATTAATGGAGTACCATGTGAGGAAGATGACATATCTTGAGAATGTGTCATTCCTACCAAATCATTTTTATCTAATGTAGATTCATTAAAATGATCATCTAAAATATTATGGTCTATAGTGATTGACTCTAATATTTCCAAAATTTTAACATGACTAGGGAACAAGTTGGTATAAATTTTAAAGTTTTAATCTATAGGTACAACTAAAAAAATTCCATTATCATTAGAAAATTCAATATAAATCATGTTAATGTCAATAATATCCTATATCTTATGCCTGAAATCCATGAAAGATTTAGTATAATGTTCCTTGATTCTATAATAATTACAAAATGCTTGCTCATTATAGTTCTTGTGGATTATTTTTTTAGGATCCAATGAAGGATTAAGAAGAAGATCAATTGAATTGGAGATCAATAAACTTTGAGCACAATGTCTAAATGTTATTGTAACTTTATAAATTTCTTAGGAGAATTTTGTTTTAAAGTAGGAATATTGATGAGAACTTTATTTTATCTCCTTGAGATCATTACTCTTTGAAAATCACTATACTTTAAAAATTTTGAAGGATAAGATGTTTTTAATTTTTTTTTAATATATTAATTTGGCACTAAGGGGGCAAACTGGAATACATTAATGTTCAACCTTTTTCAATAATCATGCATTAGCTAATTATTACTTAATATTTAATTGATTATTGTTCTAATTTATTTTGTGCACTTAAGGTAAACTTAGGAGTGCTTTTTTATGTTAACTAAAGTGAGCTTTTATTAGATCATTTTGTCTCATCACATAGGATGACAACACTTGTCATGATCTAATCTCTTTATCATTTGGGGATGCTCCTATAAAGTACTCACCTTCATTGTATTATCTCAAGATCTCCTTGAAGATTATTGAGGTTTATTTTGTTAGTATTTTCTTGTTGAAGATATAGCAAATCATTATTTGTAACTCTCTTGTATGAAAGGTGTTTTTGTTTATTATTTGATCTCGCTTCTTGTGTTTATTCACAATTCTAACATGGTATCAAAGTGTGGATTCAACAAACCTCTTCTTGATTTTTGAGTATTTTCCTCAACTAGGGTTATAAGAGAAAATCTAAAATCTTCATTAATTTTTTTAAAATAAAAATAAAAAATCAGCTACCCCAGGGTCATATGGGCAACCAACACCCAACCCCTACGGGCTATTTTTTGGCTTTTTTTTGCAATTTCAGCAAGATTGAGAAAATTGTGATAACTTATCGCTCAATTATTGAAATTGGGAAAATAAGATATCATCAAAAAGCTAGTTTTGAGAACTATCTAATGGCACTGTTTTTTCCTTAGATTTTATTGTTGGTACATTTTATTACTTGGAAAAGTTAGATGTGTTATTTTCACTCTCAACCTCACAACTTTTGACCCATTTTTTGTGATTCTAGTAGCGTTGGAAAGGTCTTTCAAAGATCTTCACAACTATTTATGCAAATTTTATAGATTTTTATCTAGGTACATTTTATTTAGTTTTCTTTTGTGTTTTCACATTTTGGTGGATTACTTGGAAATTTTAGCTCCTATAAACTTGATGTGTTGTGTGGGATGACTTTTTTTGGTTGTTCTTTATGTATTTCCAACATTTTATCCTATTTGGGCATTTTGAGAATCTTTTCATGCAATTTATCTTTTGTAGATGCACTAAGATATAGTACCATTCTGGTGTATATTTTTTGGATATTTTGCCTATCCTATTGTGCCTTTTGTACTCACACTATGTTATAAAGTGTCATGGGGAGTTGCATAGGCCTTTTGTTTTTCCATCACACATTTTTCAAGTGGGTGTTCCTTCCATGACATCATCGAATCCCAGTGATTCATGCATGTGTGTGTGCCCTGGTTTGCACACCCTTTTTATTTGTAGGTACTTTCATGTGCACATTCAAATGTTCTTTTCTCTCCTTCATGCACTTCTTGGTGACACACAATTTTAGTTGACCTATCTTTTCTCTCCCTTTCTACATTATGGGAGGGTTTCTACTATTGGTGCTAATACTTGGTTCATTTTTAGAGTGATCTATGTATCTAGTTTGTGTTCCTATGTACTAGGTGGATGCATCAATTGGCTACCTTTACATTTCAATGAGATGGAGCATTTACCATATGGACACTCTTGTATTCCTATTAGATAACCTTTTTCACTTGATCAATTTTCTTTATACTATTGGTAATTGCATTTTCAACTCACAACTTGCATGGTTGAGTAGTTTCGTTGGGGTCACTCATGCAGATTCATGTGCCATTTATATCTTTGACTTCCAGTGTTTGCCTTTGTTTTCCATATGATTTGAGTAGTGTCAATTGGGGAACTCATACAAATTTTTATCTTCTTGATCTTAATCATCATCTTCTTTAGAAAAGGTTCTTCATTTTAGTACTATAACAATCATCATTCAACAGTTGTCTATGACTTCTTCGTGCTTCATTGATGTTCTTCATGTTCCTATTATTTTTGGGACATTGGTTAAGAGTTTTTTCAATCCTTTACTTGAATTTCTCTTTTGGAGAGGAGTTTTTCCCATCAGGTTTTCTCCCTTTTTTTCTCAATTTGTGAGAGGTTAGATTGTTTGTACATGGGTACCTCATCAAGCCTTGTTTGTCAGGACCCATTATGCATTCTTTTCTTTTTATAAATTAGTTTTTTAGGGTTTTTAGCTATTCCCTAAGTCAATGTTAAGGGGGGATGTTAGAGTAATAATGAATCAACTAATAATTAATTAATCTTTAATTGATTATTAGGCTAATTAATTTCATGCACTTAAGCTAAAATTAGGAGTGTTTTTTTCTGTTAACTAGAGTGAGCTTTTATTAGATCATTTTGTCTCATCACATAGGATGTTGACATTTGTCACGATCTAATCTATTTATCATTTAGGGTTGCTCCTTTAAAGCACTCACTCTCATTATATTATCTCACAATCTCCTTGAAGATTCTTGAGGTTCATTCTATAAGTATTTTCTTGTTGAAGATATGACAAATCATTATTTGTAACTCCCTTGTGTTGGAAACATGTGCCTCAATCTCACAGGTTGAAACCTCTGGAAGAGCAAAGTTGGTATGACCTTCATTGTTTCTGGCCGACTAACAACTGTGAAACCTTTTGAAATGTTCAGGTCGCTGAGACCTTGTTGATGTCTTGCCGAATGGAGCCTATTGTTGTGACATGTTGATCGCTGTGACAATTTCTATCTCTCACCGCTTAGGGAGATCTCTGGCCGATAGGCCATTCTTATTGGATATCGGGGAGACTCTGGGCAACAAGCGGTGCCAGGGAGACCCTTGGCCGAAAGGATTGCTTCGATATGAAGTCTTATCAATATGGAAAGTCTCACCGATAAGTATTCACTTGGAGTCTTTGGGGTAAAATGGAGGCTTCACTATTTACTCTTGGCGACATATGTTTGTCTCACCGATGCTCATCGGGGTAACATGGAAGCCTCAGTAAGAAGTCTTGCCAATGGTTGGTTCTCTCACCGATAGGTATGAACATCGGTGTAATCTCCTGGCAATAGTGATATGTCTTGCTGACACTGTATGTTTGTTATTAGGTGTCTTTGCTGAAACTCCTAGTGACTGAAGTCTTCGGCGAAAGGTGTGAACATTCAGAGTAACATCTTAGCGATAACCTAAGTCTTGCCAACGAGTGTTCTTTTCGGTATGACTTGAAGGCTCGGTGTGATCTCTTGGCGAATGACGATAGTCTTGCTGATGGAAATGCTAATGTTTATGTGACTTTGGAACTTCGGTGTGATGTCTCATCGAATGGAAATTGTCTCGCTGATGAGAATGTTGAGGTCAATGCAACTTGTGAACTCGGTATAACATCTTGTCGATAGTGAAGACTCTTGGCAATAATGATGATCTGGCTTTGTGGCATCGGGGAGACACGATTAGTGTCTTACCGACATGCGAATACGTTTTGAACACCTTTGACTGAGTGATGACTATCCTACGTGGTGAGTCTATGACCACTCAGAGAAGCCAAATGGGAATTGCTAGCAGTTGGACAATTGCGGTCATTACTAAGAGGAAGTTTGATAGACAAGGACGACATGGATATACTCAGGAATAGAAGATGTTGTTCAGTTCAATGGTTGCATGGACAGTTGGATGAACAGTTCGATGAGTGATCAGTGAATGTAATTCTGAGTGTATTGTAATTGGAGTGTTCTGTAGCGAGTTGATGATTGTGAATGCTATTGTAAATTGACATCAGAGAGAGAAGCCTGTACTTTGTATGTAATTTCATTACTGTGATACAAAGGGGTTTTTCTTGGTGTGGTGGGTTTTTCTCCCGTAAGGGTTTTCCCACGTAAATCTGGTGTTCATCTGTGTATGTTATATTCTCTGTTTCTGTTATTGCTTTCAAGTGTATCTTAATTGGACTATAATTGTAAATTTTAAAAGTATCTTTGCATTCTTCCCTGAGGTTTTGACGTTAGGAGAGTTGTTTCCGCACTTAGCTTTCCTTACAAGTGGTATCAGAGCCTGGCCAGTTGTGTTATCCTTGTGGGTACGTTGGGTTTTTTGAGTCAATTTTTGTTCAGTGGGAGTCTTGTAGAAGTTTGGTAATTTGAATTACGAGGTTAAGATGGCAAACCGTCGAGGAAAGATTGAAATTGAGAAATTCAGCGGCAATTTTGAGTCGTGGAAACTTAAAATGGAAGATCTATTGGTTGATCGTGATCTTTGGATTAGCGTGTGTCTAGAAGCGAAGCCTACAAGCATGAGGCAGGAAGATTCAGACCTTGCAGATAGAAAATCTAAAGGGCTGATAAAGGCTCTATTTAGCGGAGACTCCATTCTTTTGAATGTGCATGAAGAGATATTTGCATCTTCCTTGTGGAAGAGACTAGCATCTATTTATCAGGGGAAGTCCTTGGTGAATAAACTGTTCCTGAGGAAGAAGTTGTACACTTTGAAAATGCCAGAAGGAGGGTCTATTGTTGATCATTCGAACACATTCAACATGATGATTGCACAGTTAACTTCTGTTGGTGTGAAGATTGATGAAGAATATCATTGTATGCTATTATTATGTTCTTTTCCAGATTCTTGGGATCACCTAGTGATGGCTATTGGGAGTATGACATCCACTTTTAAGATGGAAGATGTTGTTGCTTCTTTGGTATCAGAA